>CM059191.1:82083317-82209714 GCA_030323885.1 Branchipolynoe longqiensis | reverse complement strand
GAAACGATCCTCACACCACCACCACGCACCCGCACATCCACAGCACCACAGGCCCACAGAAACACGTCTCCCCAGTACCACACCACCACATCCACACAACCCTATATATCCACACTCACACTGTCACACACCCACATACCAACACATCACCAACCACACCACCAAACTATCACCCCACCACACCACCACACCGCCGCACCCATACCCCAACACAGCAGCACCCCCTTACACTGCCCGGCCACCAGGCCACCGCACTAAACAACACTGATCACCATCATAACCTTACACTACCAGACAACCACACCACTACAGTAAACACCACTGATTACCACAACCCCCCTAAACTACCAGACGACCACAGCACCACACTACACAACAATCATCACCACCGCACCCTTACACTACCAGACACCCAGACCACTACAGTAAACAACACCGATCACCACCACACCCCTACACTACGAGACAATCACACTAACATACAACCACACACTGATCACCACCACGCCACTACCATAAACAGCTTTGGTCACCACCACACCCCTACACTACCAGACACCCACACAACCACAATAAACAACACTGATCACCACCACGCCGATATACTACCATACAAGTTACAACCACACCACCACACTAAACAGCACTGATCACCACCCCACCACCATACATCTACACCACCACACTTCTACACCACCATACCCCAACCCCAGGCACCAGCCATGCGACCCTAGATCTGTACGCAGTTTGCTTTAGCTGACAACAACCAGTGGATCGTGTCCTGCATTAATATTGATGCGCTGTATCAGAATGTATTCACCCAGTCACGAAAGGTCTACTCCAGCGTCTGGTAGCGTAGCCTTCCCTAAGGCCAGCCTCCCTCCCCCTAACTCCCCAGCCTCCTCCCCGCCCTAAACACGTTTCTCCAGTGTGCGACGCGAGGGGGGCGCCCGCCCGGAAATGTACCCGACAGCTCGGAGGGGGGGGGGGCACTCCACCAATGAGCAAGAGGAAATATGAGATGTACCTGTTACCCCTGTATGTATGCATATATATTCATATGACCACTAGTTTATTCTGCTACTCGGCTGGACCCTTTCAATGCGATACCTCCTGACCAACGACCACCATTCCCAGACACGATGACCGAATGAGTTCAGTGTCCCTCTCCGGCTTTGCTAGATCGTGGGGACCTGAACCTCCGATGTTTCCCCCCCTGTTTGAGGTGAACCGATGGCTTTAAAACGAATGCCTATTGTTTCTTAGCCAGGCACTCAGCTTTATAAGGATAGGGCAATAACTGATGTTCTCAGTTTCAGGATAGTGCAACTGAGTGGAATATCCGGTCATGGTGTTGGTGGCCTGGTCTCACCATTATTAATTTGCCATGATTGCATACTATCACAAGTCGCTACGCATCCTAAGATGATCTTAGATGTTGCCAGGACGTAAGGCTCCAACAACCAACCAACGGCCATGTCTATGGCATACTTAAGCAAGATATGTTCCTCTTTTCCATTATTGTTTCAAAAGGTTCACCTGTTGCAATTCGGATTGAACTTTCCGAGGATGATATACCTATATAATTAAATAATCTCAGTTGCTGAATAAATCATCAAAGCGCACAGCATCAACAGCCGCATGTGGTTTGTATGTAGACTATATAATTAACCATTAGGAAGACTTGAAGATTGAGCGCCAGTTTGTATTGAACATTGATATTGTGTTGGCTAACAAGGCAAACCACTCCCAGCGGCCCCCGCAACCAGGCATGCGAACAGACTGGTAGGCAGAGAGGCGGGTAGCTAGATAGGCTGATATTGGTAGGCAGGCAGGCTTGTAGCCAGACAGGCTAAAACTACACGGCATACAGCTTACATAATGCAGAAAGTAGATAAACATAAGCCATACATTACATACTAACTTCACAATATACTTGTACCTCATCACCCAATACAAGGTACACTATTGACTAGAAACTGCATACAAAAGTGGGCCAATAGGTTATAGATTGGTTCATTATAGTTAGAGTCAAATAATACAAATCTGTCTGTAAACTGGCTAGTACATGGTATATTTACCCCATAGCTAATTGACAGGTCTGTAGGCAGGCAGGCTGGTACACAGGCTGTGAAAGCATAGCCTCTTCACGAGGTGGGAAAGCACCTCAGAGGGTGTTCGTGACATGCAATGGTCAATTATCGTCTGGTGCGCTGTTACGCTATCAAAGAGTGACGTCACCGCTTTCAGTGTTACACATCGTGCGCACTGTCAATCAGATTGGACATGCTTTCATAAAGAGCGAACTGGTTCATAATAACAAACAACTCTTGGAATAGGACTTACACTATGCAGCACATATATGTGCAGTACATATGTATAATGTCTGCAATATTCTCCACGTGTATACTACTCACAATGTGCACCATATGTGCAATACATGTATGAGAAATCTCAGCACCATATCTGCAGTAATCTACATGTGTTTTAGCTATGTAGCGCATCTGTCTAATAATATTCCCCGCCACATATATCCATTTCCATGTGCGATAGGTCACATATTCTAACCGCTGCATATAACTATTTATAACATTGACAAATACAATCATTCAAACGAAATTAAAAATATGTAAATCAAATTGGATTAGTGCTGCCCAGTGTTAAAACCAAATGTTCACACACTGATCCGTTATGAGAAGGGTAAATATCTTCATAAATTAAAAAAAAAAAAAAAATACTATCTCTTGCATATCAATCTCTACATACGGCATCATCACTGGGGTCATATCACTATATATACCCCACATGGTAATCTCTGTACATATTTCGTTTCATAAAATATTCAAAGCCTGAAAGAAAGAAAATGTTGAATGGGCTTTGAGAATGGCACTGCTAACGATGGCACAATATGGTGCATATCACTCTCTAACTCAGGCTTATCAATGGCTTCAGGTTTGAGTCCACTAGCTAAAGGGCGCATTCCATATACGCGTAATGCGTAATGCGAATGCGAATGCGAATGCGACAAAAAATCGAAACGCCTTGAAACCTATGAGCTACATTCCATACACGCGTAATGCGTAATGCGAATGCGAATGCGTCAGAAATTCATTATCCCGATCGGTCCCTGTAGCGATCGGTGCGTAATGCGTAATGCGTAAAAGATGTGCGGATAGAAAAGCATCAGTCGCATTTGTCCATTGATATAGGGTTGGAGGAGGCGACTGATAATTACGGACAGCCGGGACAAGGTGGTGCGAACAGAATAGCATCAGTCGCATTTGTCCATTGATATAAGGCTGGAGGAGGCGACTGATAATTACGGACAGCCGGTGCAAACATGTAGGTTTATGCGGCGGACCTGTGAGGAAGCAGTCTTCATATTTGGGACGGTCCTAACATCCCTCTAAGCAAGCTAAACTGAGCCATGTTTGGACCGTCCCATTCTCTGTGTGTGTCTCTGTGTGTGTCTCTGTGTGTGTATCTGGTCAGAGGTATGGGCACTACAAAAGTGAGTGCAGGGCCACAGACGTGATCTGTGGGCACTGTGCACTACCGGGCCACGTCGCAGAGGGGTGCGCGCGGAACGCCAAATGCACAGCGTGCGGTGGCGACCACACCTCCCGAGACCCCCGCTGCCCAGAGAAACGCAAACTCTGGAGCAGGCTCAACCCACTCCCTAAACCAACTCCCAAACCAACCAACCCACCCCCACCCTTCCCCCACCACACACCCGCCAACCCCCAACCCACACCTCCCCTCATCAACTTCCCCCCACTACAGCCAAAACGCGCTCTCCTCCCAACCCCACGTGTCCCACCTCTCCTCCCAACCGCACGTGGCCCACCTCTCCTCCCACACCCACCCCACCCCAGCAAAACCACCACCACCACACACCGCCCACACACACTCAATACTCCCTGGAGCGCATCCTCCAGGCACACGCCAACACAACAACTCACCAAATAATCATGGGAGACTTCAACACCCACCACTCCATCTGGGGACGCAACAACACAGACACCGCCAGAGGATGCACCCTACTCGCAGAGGTCCTTGACTCGGCAAGCCACACACTAATGAACGATGGTTCGCCCACTCATCGCAGTGGCTCGTCCATTGACCTCTGCATCCTTAACACACAACTCGCAGCCACAGCCTCGTGGGAGCTGACTGACCTGTACTCAGACCACCACGCAGCGCTCCTGCGCACAGATGCTACCAAGGTCACCCCCCCACAAAGCCCGCCCAGATTCAACCTGGACGGAGCCGACTGGGAAGCCTTCAACCAACACCTACAACACCTCACACACACCAACCCTCCCAACACTTGCGACGATCTCACCACGCTAGTCCGCCACACCATGGAAGCCACCATCCAACAGACAACAAACCGCCGCCCCCCGGGCACCACTAACTCCCCCGCCATCAGGAGAGCCAAACACCACAAAAACAAACTCCTCCGCAAACTCCGTTCCAACCCCAACCCAGGCACTGAAAAACTAGTAAACATTGCCACCCAATGGTTGAACGAGGTCATCACAACGGAAAACGACAGAAAGTGGAAACTGTGGTGTGCCAACATCTCATGTCACACCACACTCACACGCCTCTGGCAAAAACTACGCAACCTGCAGGGAACCACCCCACGGGCACCCCACGAGCCAAACCCACTACAAACAGCCACAAACCAACTCACCACCTTCATTAACAGGACAGACCCACAACTCTGCCTACCAAACACACACCTACAAACCCTCGCCAGAGACACCACCCAGCGAGAGGAAGCCATCAACAATGCCATAGACCTCCCTTCCGCCCATGGCTTTGACCGCCCCCTCACCAAGACCGAGCTCGGGAGGGCACTCCAACCCCCTCGGAAGAAAACGAGCCCCGGAGCAGACGGTGTACCTACCACGGTGTGGACCCGCCTGTCCACCCACAACAGGGAAACTCTCCTCCCCCTCCTAAACTCGGTCTACACACGAGCGAACATACCTCAATCGTGGAAGGACGCGGCCATCGTACCCATCCCGAAGAAAGTCCCAGGCGAGTTCAGGCCGATCTCACTGCTGCAATCCCTCGGGAAAGTGGTAGAGAGAGTCGTACTGGGCCGACTCGACACCTTCTCCAGTGACCCGGCCAATGGCTTCCCCGAAGAACTGGTCAGGTTCCGAGCTGGGCGTGGCACGCAGCACGCCGTCCTCACCCTCATCGAGGAGATAGCACGAGCCAAGGGAACTCGCTCTTGCGCGGCTGTCATCTTCCTCGACCTGGAGAAGGCCTTCGAGCTGGTCGACCACAACGTGGTCCTCGCCTCCTTGGTTGAGCTGGGAGTCACCGGGAAGCCCCTGGCATTCGTCAAGAATTACCTAAGTATTAGGCGAGCCAGTGTCCGCTTCCAGGGCAGCACCTCTCCCCTCAAACACCTAAAAAACGGCGTCCCACAGGGGGCTGTCCTCAGCCCCTTCCTCTTTAACGCCGTAGTCGCTGCCCTCATAGGCCGACTAAAAACAGGCATTGCTGCACGGCGCCTCAAACACGTCAAGATTCTGTGCTACGCAGATGACATCGCTGTCGTCTGCTCATGCACAAGGGACGTGGCCCTCCTCGCGGCGGATGTCCTGCTCCTACTCAGCAGCTCCTGCTGTGAGCTGGGGCTTAAAATATCCGCAGACAAAACCAAAGCCATGATGATGTTTGCTGATCAGCCTCCCCACCCACTCCGTGCTGGGGACTTGGACGTCGAGTGGGTGGAAACCTTCGACTATCTCGGAGTCAGGCTCGACCACGAACTCTCCATGAGCCCACTGGTAAAGCACCTCACCTCCAGAATGAACAAGAGACTTCTTCTTATGACTAGAATCTCTGGGTTCAACTGGGGAGCACCAGCTGAGGTGCTCAGCCTTTTTTACAGACAGACCGTGCGGGCCCTCTACGACTATGCAGCCAACACCCTCACCTGGATTGGCTACTGCAGAGAGAGCCGCAAGACCCGCCTGCCTGCCAGTAGAACCCTGACCAAAAACCTCCTCACCCTGGAAAGAGTCCAATACCAGGCAGCGCGACTCATCATCCGAGCTCGCAGGAAAACCAGGGTTGAGATCCTCCTCCTTGAGGCCAACCTCCCACCACTCCACCTGCGCGGACAACAGCTGCTGGCAAACCACCTCTGCCAAGCCCTGTCCGCAGGCCACTCCACCTTCTACCGCAGCGCAGCCTCCTACCTACTAAACGGCCCAGGACGGCGCCTCGGCCTCTCCTGGGGTGCGAACACGGCCATCCGCACCCTGAAGGAAACACACGGGCTGGCACTCGCTGACGTCCCTGACCTCCGGGCGAGACCCCCCTGGTACTCCGTACCCGCCGAGGTCAGACTCACCAGCCTCTGCTCAGCACGAATCAACTACCCGACCATAGTCCTAAAAACCCTGGCTCAGGAAGCCATTGCCCGGGCCAAAGAGGACTTCCCTCTAGCCACTACGGTTTACACCGACGGCTCACTCAACCCTGACACAGGCCGAGCCGGGGCTGGCTACTTCCTGCCAGAGGGGCAGGCTAGACGCCTTATCATGGTCACGGACTATTCCTCCTCCCTCGATACAGAGCTCGCCGCCATCCACCAGGCACTGACCCACCTGCGACACTGCAGCTGCATAGTGGTCACTGACTCACTCAATGCAGTCCGCAAGATCAAGGACCACCGAGCTAACCACTCTCTGGCCGCCCTGATCCAGGGCACCATCGTCGCCAGGCACGAAGCTCAACTCGACACAGTGCTGACCTGGGTCCCCTCCCACATTGGACTTCCCGGCAATGACCAGGCTGACTCAGCTGCTCTGGATGGCTCCCGCCGTCCGGTGGTCGACCTCGTCATAGACCACTCCCTGTCCAAACTCAAAGCTACCTATGCTAGAGCCACTAAAGCCCTGTGGGAGGCTTCCCTCCACAGCACCGCCGTCAGGAACCCATACTCCATCAGTTGGGCCTGGCACAAAAATGTCAGAGCGCTCCTGCCAGTCCCAAAAAACCTCCCTGCATCCGTGCACGAGGCGGTCACGCGGTTCAGGACTGGATACAGGCGGTTCATTGATACCCCTGCATTGCAGCGATGTCCTTGCGGTGACAAAATCTTTTACGTCGCCCACGTCTTGGCGTCATGCGTGGCCTTCGATAGGACCGCCATCCGAGACTTCCTCGGCCCACCACACAGCTTGACCGACACCCGAGCTGCGCTCGCCATCCTCGAGAGACTCTCCGAGTCCTCATGGGAGCCACTCGGTAGATTTTACTTGCAGACCTACCACACCTTCGAGATCGTCGGCGGCCCCGAGCCCATCGCCGGCAACTCTGAAACCGACAGTAGCAACAGTGACTAACAACCACTGTCAGGGAGCCCTGAGAGGTCCCAACCAGGGAGCCCCGTGAGGTCCCCCAGCAGGGAGCCCTGTGAGGTCCGCCGGGAGCCCCGTGAGGTCCCACCCGGGAGCCCCGTGAGGTCCCAGCAGATGCAGCCCCCACACCGGGAGCCCCGTGAGGTCCCGCCCGGGAGCCCCGTGAGGTCCCACCAGATGCAGCCCCAACACCGGGAGCCCCGTGAGGTCCCACCGGAAGCCCCGTGAGGTTCCACCAGATCCAGCCCCTACACCAGGAGCCCCGTGCGGTCCTGGACATCTACAGCTACACACCGACACGGAGAGATTCGCTGCCACCAACGCCCCGCCTTCACCACGTCGTGAGAGATGCCCCCAGCTCTCACAACACCCCCTCTACGAAGACAAGTCTTCAACCACAGATTGGGCCGATTTATCGGAGCCTCTCTATAATGTTGCAGTTCTGCAACCTGTAACCGTCGTAAGGTTACGAACACCCCCATAATAATAATGTGTGTATCTGTGTCTGTGTGCGTGTCTCTGTGTGTGTGTCTGTGTGTGTCTCTGTGTGTGTGTCTGTGTGTGTGTCTATGTGTGTGTGTCTCTGTGTTGTGTCTATGTGTCTGTGTGTGTGTCTATGTGTGTGTATCTGTGTCTATGTGTGTATCTGTGTGTGTCTGTGTGTGTGTCTGTGTGTGTGTCTGTCTCTGTGTGTGTCTCTGTGTGTGTGTCTCTGTGTTGTGTCTCTGTGTCTCTGTGCGTGTCTGTGTCTCTGTGTCTTTGTGTCTCTGTTGCTGTGTCTGTGTATGTGTCTGTATCTCTGTGTCTCTGTGTGTGTCTCTGTGTTTCTGTTTGTGTGTCTGTGTGTGTGTGTCTGTGTGTGTGTATGTGTGTCTGTGTGTGTGTCTCTGTGTCTGTGTGTATGTATCTGTGTCTGTGTGTATGTATCTGTGTGTGTGTCTCTGTGTGTGTCTGTGTGTGTGTCTCTGTGTGTGTATCTGTGTTGTGTATCTGTGTCTGTGTGTGTGTGTCTGTGTGTGTGTCTCTGTGTCTGTGTGTGTGTCTGTGTGTGTCTGTGTGTGTGTCTGTGTGTGTGTCTGTGTGTGTGTATGTGTGTGTGTCTCTGTATTCTGTCTCTGTGTATGTGTGTGTGTCTCTGTGTGTGTATCTGTGTCTGTGTGTGTCTGTGTGTGTCTGTGTGTGTCTGTGTGTGTGTGTCTGTGTGTGTGTCTCTGTGTTGTGTCTCTGGGTGTGTCTCTGTGTGTGTATCTGTGTCTGTGTGTGTCTCTGTGTGTGTCTGTGTGTGTGTCTCTGTGTGTGTGTCTCTGTGTGTGTGTCTCTGTGTTGTGTCTCTGTGTGTCTGTGTCTTTGTGTCTCTGTGTTGTGTGTGTGTCTGTGTGTGTATGTCTGTGTCTGTGTGTGTGTCTCTGTGTTTCTGTGTGTGTGTCTCTGTGTGTGTCTCTGTGTGTGTCTCTGTGTGTGTCTGTGTGTGTCTGTGTGTGTGTCTCTGTGTTGTGTCTCTGTGTGTGTGTGTGTGTCTCTGTGTGTGTGTCTGTGTCTCTGTGTGTGTGTCTGTGTGTGTGTGTATGTGTGTCTGTGTGTGTCTCTTTGTCAGAGACACAGAGACACAGACACACACATAGAGACACACACACAGGACACAGAGTCACACACACACAGACACACACAGAGACACACACAGAGACACGGAGACACAGACACACACATAGAGACACACACAGAGACACAGAGTCACACACACTTTTTATATACTTTTTATATACTTCACTGCATAACGCATAACGCATAACGCATTACGCATTACGCGCATATGGAATGCTGGCATTCGCATAACGCATAACACGTAACGCATAACGCATTACGCATTACGCGTATATGGAATGCGCCCTTAAGGCATGTCCGTTGGGTTGAATCGCAGTGCTCGAACGTCCTTCGCTCACACTGTCACAGGCTAGCCAATAGATGTGCCAGAAGGCACCACCTAGTGAGTGAAGGAAGAACTAGTCCTTTCTCAACACCTATGGCAGTTGCAGGCCCAAGGAGTGACCCGCAATAAAGTGCATGTCACTCGTCCTAGGCCTGCACATGCCCAAGCTCGCCCGCAGGCTCGCCCCCTCCATGTATATATATAATTATGAATATATATATATATATATATAGATATGCATATGGATATATATATGGATATATATGCATAGTATATATATATATATATGCGAATATATGAACATATGCAAATATATTAATATATTCATATATATACGAATATATGCGAATATATACTTACAATCACATATATGACTATGCATGACTGTATAACTACATATGTACATTGTCTACATATATATATATTATATATATATATATCTGTACATATATACATATAGTATATATACACACTTCAGAGACACAGCTCACACATATCTATATACACACACACATATATATATATATATATATATATATATATATATATATATATATTTATATATGAATAATGCAGTTACAGTTAGGTAAGCTCTAGCTAAAGTTCATTTATTTAATTTAACTTTCTTCAGACCCATTATATATAAAAACGCCCTCCGCCCTCAGTGAGTACACAGTGGGGGCGGGCACACACACCTATCTCGGCCGGGATAGGTCTGAACAACAAAGCGAGAACAGCGTGTCAAGAGAGGATTATGACGAATAAATAACACATTCATTTGCAACGAACAACCTGATATCAACCATCTATCTCCGCCCTCACTCACAACCCCCCCCCCCTCCCTCCTCCCTCCTCCCTCCCCCCTGCCCTCCTCTACCCGCCTGTGTCTGTGTAGCGCCCGCCTGATTGTGGTCACTTAGACAGAATCAAGCCGTTTGAAGTCTTTCAACTGGACAGATCAAGGATCCCGCCCCCGAGTGGAAATGTACAAACGCCGGCGCGGCAAACGCTTTCCTAACTAACTACGCGTGACGGCGGGAGCCGACCAGCCGACCAGTCGACCAGCGGAGGGGACCACCGCACTAACACATCGTCGTGCGAATCACTGTCAATACTTCGCTGTTATTGTTTTGTCAGGTGAGGGACCAGACGGGATGGCCGAATGAGTTGAGCATCCGCTCGTCTCCCGTTTTGGTAGATCATCGGAGTCGAATTCACTGGTCGAGTCAAACCAATGACTTAAAAATTGACACAGGTTGGTCGCTTCCTAGCCAGGCACTCGGCATTAGTAGGATATGGCAAGGTCTGGTCAGCTCAGTGTCAGGATAATGTGACTGAGTGGAATATCAGGTCATGGTGCTGATGGTCTGCTGTGAGGCAGCACTATAGTATAAAGTCGCCATAAGTGCGCACTGTCACAAGTCCGTAGCTGTCCTGATAAAACAGTGATATTACCTTAGATGTTGCCAGGACATAAAACTCCAACAAACCAACCAGCTTTAGGTGGGTTCAAGTACTACTAGCAACATTTAACACCACACCAGGGTGGATGCTGATTTACATGTGGGAGTGTGTGTTACTCATTGCGGATTTATAGTGCTGCCCCACTGGTGGAGACTGGGTCACAGGAACCATGACTGAATCCAATGTCTGACACAGTCACGTTATCCCGATGCTGAGCAAACTAGTAATTGTGTTATTGTATTAATGTTGAGTGCTAGGCTAGGTAAGGCTAAGTATTACATGTTCTATAAAGGATCGGTTTGCTTCAGTCGGGGTTCTAACTACCGCCCATCCACAAGTAAAGCCATCCGTCTCCCGTGCTGGTAGATCGTGGGGTCGTGGGGTCGAACCCTGGTCGAGTCAAACCAATGACTTAAAAATTGATACTTGTCGCTTCCTAGCCAGGCGCTTGGCATTATTAAGACAGGCCAAGGACTGGTGTGCTCAGTGTCAGGATAATGTGACAGTGGGATACCAGGTCATGGTGCCGGCAGCCTGGTTTCCCAGTCGGACAGCACTATAAAGTCGCCATGAGTAGTGCGCCCTGTCACAAGTCGGTAACCGCACTGATATGACCTTAGATGTTGCTAGGACGTTAACCAACAACAACAACAAACAAACAAGTAAAGCCAGCCAGTGCTCTTAGTCTTACCCACTCAGCCATCTTATCTCACATTTTACGAAGCAACAATTTGAATAAGAAAAAGTAAAATATCATCATCATCATTATTATTACTACTTTGTTTAAAGAAATTGATGACAATTTATTTGCGCACCATTCACCACAAATAAATTGGAGGCAATTCCATTGCACATCCCAAAGACATGTCGGTAACATTAAAAGGAGTACAAAATAAAATCTGACTTAACAGAATGACCTGCGTTTTTTTTTTATGTCCGCAGTATCCAAACAATGATTGCCTATTTGGTAGTTTTAGATTAATACACCAAGGGCCAGGACTGGTTGGCTCAGTGTGAGGATAATGTGACTGAGTGTGATATCAGGTCATGGTGCTGGCAGCCTGGTTTCCCAGTGGGGCACTCACCATGAGTGCACACTGTCACATGTTGGTACCTGTACTGATATTACCTTAGATGTTGTCAGGAGGAAAAACTCCAAAAATCAAGCAAGCTCTGCTGCGTTTCCTGCTGAATGGAGTTCGATATAAAACCACGTTAAATGCATCTAAAAGAATTCGTTGCCGTTGCCATCATTATTATGAATATGATCCGTGTTGTCTGATTAAAGCTAGGATTCCTCACACGCTGTATGCGGGATGCGAATGCGAATGCGAATGCGGCAAAAAATCGAAAAGCATCTAAGTCAATGGGGGTGATTCCTTACAAGCGGTATGCGGCATGCGGCATGCGGCATGCGAATACTGAATCGGTCCATGTACCGATCGGTGCGGCATGCGAATGCGAATGCTGCTGCGTTTGCCATAGAGAACAGTGGTGAGGAAACCTGACACTGTGTGTGGGTGTGGGTGTGGGTGTGGGTGAAAGGACCCATCCCGTAATCATGCCGCATGCCGCATGCCGCATACCGTGTGTAAGGAATCCTAGCTTGATACCGCACAACTTAGGAGTGCGCAGACCTGCGTAAAGGCTACATTCCTTACACGTGGTATGCGGCATGCGAATGCGAATGCGAATGCGAATGCGGAAAAACATCGAAAAGCAGCTAAGTCAATGGGGCTGATTCCTTACGTCTGAATACGAATGCGAATGCGAATGCGAATGTGGCAACTGAATCGGTTCATGTAGCCATTGGTGCGGCATGCGAATGCGAATGCTGCTGCGTTTCCCATAGGAAACAGTGTTAGAGAAACCTGACACTATGCGTAGGTGTGGGTGTGGGTGTGGGTGAAAGGACCCAATCGGTTGGTATGCCACATGCCGCATTCGCATTCGCATGCCGCATACCGCGTGTAAGGAATCCTAGCTTTATGCTGGACTCCGGTTACAGCAGATTGAAAAGACATCATTCCTGTAAAGTAAAGCTTGTTTTATTTAGTGACACCTCGAGAGCGCATTGATTTTCATCATCGGCTATTGGACGTCAAACATATGGTCATTCGACATATTCCTTTGGAGGAAACCCGCTGCCGCCACATAGGCTACTCTTTCCGATAAGCAGCAAGGGGTCTTTTATATGCACTTTCCTACAGATGGGACAGCATATACCACATCCTTTGATGAACCAGTTGTGGACCACTGGTTGGAATGGAAAATATCCCAAGTTACAAATGGGTCCACTGAGCAGGATCGATAGGATGGTCAACACCTTCACAGCTGGACACTCTACCGCCTGAGCTACGTCCCGCTCCGTCATTCCTGTACGCCTGAATGTTTATGAAAAAATTATGACATATATCCCAAGTTACAAATGGGTCCACTGAGCAGGATCGATAGGATGGTCGACACCTTCACAGCTGGACACTCTACCGCCTGATCTACGTCCCGCTCCGTCATTCCTGTACGCCTGAATGTTTATGAAAAAATTAACGGCTACTTGTTAATGCAGCCCCCCCCACCCCCACCGAAGATTCCTAATGGGCTGGGCTGTGACTGTGACAGTTGTGTGAGTGTGTGAGTAGGTGGTATGTCCGTGTGTCGGCGTGTGTGTGTGTGTGAATGTGTGCGTGTGAGGTTGGTACAAAAGCCAGCGTCCCCGTGGTCCAGAATTGTTAAATTGTTTAAAGTGACGGCCGCCAGGGAAGGGCGTCCGCCACGCCATCACGTGACATCCGGGTGACGGGCCAGCGATCCCACGTGATCTCAGACCACAGGAGACAGACGGGGCGTCGTGTAAGAGCGTGCTGGGTATAGGGTAGGCCGAGAACAGGGTAAGGCGGGGACAGGGCTGCTTATGTAAGCAGAGTGTAGCACATGTAGACATACATACATGTACATGCATGCACACACACATGCATATATACATACACACACATACGCACATGTATACATACACATATACAGACATACCCATATACACACATTCAAAATGATACACACATACATACATAGATACATACACACATGTATACATACATACACACACAAAGACACATACACACATACAAAATGATACACACATACATACACGCTGGTATTGTTGTTAGACTTAGAGGTAGTGTATGAATACTGTTCTAGGTGACGGCTTTAGTGTGATGTTGGTATTATACTGGTGACAGTGACAGCTGTGTTGGTGTTCATGACATTGACAGGTGTGCTGATGATGATTGTAGAAATGAAGGTGACGGTGACAGCCTTAGTGACAGTAAAGATGACAGTGACAGACATAGTGACAGTGAAGGTGACGGTGACAGCCATTGTGATAGTAAAGGTGACAGTGCCAGCCACAGTGACAGTTAAAGTGACAGTGACAGTCATAATGAGAGTAAAGGTGGCAGTGACTGCCATAGTGACAGTAGAGGTGATGGTGACAGCAAAGGCAATAGTAAATGTGACGGTGACAGCCATGGTGACAGCCATATCGATAGTAAATGTGATGGTGACAGGCATAGTGACAGTAAGGGTGACGGTGACAACGATTGTGACAGTGACGGTGATGGTGACATCCATTGTGACAGTAATGGTGATGGTGACAGCCGTAGTGACAATAACAGTGACGGTAGCAGCAGTAGTGACGGTGCCAGTTGTGTTGGGGACAGTGACAGTTGGCAATGGCGGCTGTGAAGGGGGGGGGGGGGTCGTAACAGTATGGCTGACAGTATGGTAGTGGTGGTCGTGACCATGCGTGACACTGACAGTGGTTATGGCATCGGTGGGTGGAAGTGGTCAGAGAGCGACAGACAGGCAATGGTGGGGAGGCGACAGTTGGTGTATGACGGTGTGTGGTGGTGAGAATGGCAGTTGTGGGGAGGTGCTAAGTACAGTGTCGGGTGCAGTCGAGGTTGGGCACCGTGGTGAGAAAGAGGCTCTGGGTGGATGGGGCGGGAATGGGGTGGCGGGTGGGGGGGGGGGGCGTCTATGAGAGTTTATATGGTGGGAGACGTCTCTTTGGGTGGTGGATGGGAGGGTGTGGAGTGTCTATGGGTGGGTGAGACTCTGATAGAGTGATAGGATAAGGGTGTGTGTGTACTCTCTGTGAGTAGATGTGAGGGAATGAGTGTGTGTGTGGACTCTCTATGGGTGAGGGTCGGATGTAGGTGGCTGTACTCTCTGTGGGTGGGTATGAGGGAATGTGTGTGTGTGGACTCTCTATGGGTGAGGGTGGGATGTAGGTGACTGTACTCTCTGTGGGTGGATGTGAGGGAATGTGTGTGTGTGGACTCTCTATGGGTGAGGGTGGGATGTAGGTGGCTGTACTCTCTGTGGGTGGGTATGAGGGAATGTGTGTGTGTGGACTCTCTATGGGTGAGGGTTGGATGTAGGTGGCTGTACTCTCTGTGGGTGGGTATGAGGGAATGTGTGTGTGTGGACTCTCTATGGGTGAGGGTGGGATGTAGGTGGCTGTACTCTCTGTGGGTGGGTATGAGGGAATGTGTGTGTGTGGACTCTCTATGGGTGAGGGTGGGGTGTAGGTGACTGTACTCTCTGTGGGTGGGTGTGAGGGAATGTGTGTGTGGACTCTCTATGGGTGAGGGTGGGATGTAGGTGGCTGTACTCTCTGTGGGTGGGTGTGAGGGAATGTGTGTGTACTCTCTATAGGTGAGGGTGGGATGTAGGTGACTGTCCTCTCTGTGGGTGGGTGTGAGGGAATGTGTGTGTGTGTGGACTCTCTATGGGAGAGGGTGGGGTGTCGGTGACTGTACTCTCTGTGGGTGGGTATGAGGGAATGTGTCTGTGTGGACTCTCTTTGGGTGAGGGTGGGATGTAGGTGGCTGTACTCTGTGTGTGTGGGTGTGAGGGAATGTGTGTGTGTGGACTCTCTATGGGTGGGGGTGGGATGTAGGTGGCTGTACTCTCTGTGGGTGGATGAGTGGGGAAGGTGAGAGGTATAAGGACGTGTGCGTACTCTTTGTGGTTGGGTGAGTGGGTGCGTGGGGAAGAGGTATGTACTCTCTATGAGTATGAGTGGGTGAGGGTGTGATGGGGGTGTATGTACTCTCTGTAGGTGGGTGAGGGTGGGAGGTGTGTAGACTATGTGGGTGTGTATGGCAGTGGGGTGTAGGTTATCTCGGTGGGTGGGTAAGGGTGTGCTGGGGGTGTATGTTCTCTATGTGAGTGTCTGAGGGTGTGTAAACTCTCCGTGAGTGTGTGCTGGGGTGGGAGGGTGGGGGGGGGGGTGTATGTACTCTCTGTGAGTGTCTGAGGTTCAACGGGTCGTGAATTGTAAGGTGACAGTGGTATCGTACCCGACCACAGGTTTGTAAGGCAGCACGATAAGATCTCGGGTCGTTGTCATCGTTTGTCAAGCAATGATGACACCGCACGACCACTGTTAGCCACCATAAGCCCTCGGCGCATGCGCGGACAGCCCCCTCACGTGACCGTTTCACCGACACTACCTCGACCTTTCCCCAACAGTTCACGTCGAACCCAAACCACGTCAGTTCAGTTCTTCACTTTGACGGCTTTACGCTGCGAATCTATCGTTCGGATGAGTCATTTAGGAGTAAAAGCTTTCTTTTTTGTTTAACCGGGTTAATATAAGCCTTTTTGGGGGGGGGGGGGCGTAAATTTATTGATTTCCACGAGGATTTGTTAGTAACGTGTCTACCTAAAGTGACGAATCACTGCGTGGCCGGTGCACAGGTGCATTATCATCCGGGTACTGATAACTGGCAGCGACTGGTCTCCTCTGGTCCAGGTCCAGGTGTGTGTGGGTGTCGGTGTGTGTGTTTGGGGGACGGGCATGGAGGTGGGGGTGGAGGTGGGGGGAGTGAGGGAGTGGGATATGTGTAAAAAGGCATTGAGGACAAACGACGTGTTATGGTCATAAGTACATCCAAGGAGCAGATAGCGGCAACAGAGTACTCCTCTAGAAACATCAATCTGGAGCACATCTACAAACAGCAGGCATCTAGTGCACACTTATACTGACATACATCTATAGGATGTGTATACAAACAACAATGATATAGAGCACATATCTATCAACAGAAATCTAAAGCACATCTACAAACAGCAGTCATCTACGATCTAGTGCACACCTATACAGACAGCAATCGATAGGATGTGTAAACAAACAACAAACATATAGGTGTACATATCTACAAACAGCACATCTACTAACAGCAGTCATATACAAATAGCACACATATACAAATAACAATCTATAGGATGTGTATACAAACAACAATCTTATAGAATACATATCTGAAAACAGCAATCTGGAGCACATCTACAAACAGCAGTCATTTAGTGCACACTTATACAGACATACATATATAGGATGTGTATACAAACAACAAACATATATACCACATATCTACAAACAACTATCTAAAGCACATCTACAAACAGCAGTCATCTAGTGCACACTTATACAGAAAGCAATATATAGGATGCATAAACAAACAACAAGCATATAGAGCACGCATCGACAAACAGAAATGTACAGGGTGTGTATGCAACCAAAAATCATATAGAACATATATCTACAAACAGCAGTCATCTAGTGCACATCTACAAACAGCAATCTATAGGATGTGTATGAAAAACAATCAAATAGAGTAGATATCTACAAACAGCACATCTACAAACAGCAATCATATAGCGCACACATCTACATATAGCAATCTATAGGATGTGTATACAAACAACAATTTTAAGGAATACAGATCTGAAAACAGGAGTCATCTAATGCACACAAAAACAAACATCATTCTATAAGATATGTATACATACAACAATCATATAGAACATATACATACAAACAGCAGTCGTATAGAGCACATACCATATATGTCCCAATAGACGCGCACTGCAGAAGTGCAGACACATGGATGCGCGTCTATTTATTTCCTGTGGGCGCAGCGTAATTATTTGTGATGGTTTGTTTCAAATTAACATTAACAAGTTATATGGTATACGCAAACAGCAATGTGTATGCAAACAACAATCATATGGAACACATATCTGCAAACAGCAATCTAGTGCACATTCTACAAACAGCAGCCATCGAGCACTCATGTACATACACACAACAATCTATAGGATGTGTATACAGACAACAATCATATAGAACAAATATCTACAAACAGCAATCTAAAGCACATCTACAAACAACAGTCATCTAATGCACACGTATGCAAACATCAATCTAAAGGAGGTGTATCCAAACAACTAGCATATAGAATACACATTTACAACCAGCAATCTAAGGCACATGTCACAAAACATCACGCTAGAAACTACACACACAAATATCAGCTAAGCTAAGAGTCATGACCATTAATTGTTAAGAAGAAGAATTACCCGTCTCAACAAGGCTTAGTCTCATGGGATTTGGGTGAGCACCCTGTTTAATGCTTCTGATATATAACTTATAAGGGCCATTCTCTGAAACTGGGCACTAAAATGTAACAAGAAAACCAAAAGTGCAAACATTCTAAATAATAGCCAAAAACATTCCAAATAATAGCAGACTCCATGTTCATATGAAGGTTTACATGTTATTCATATGTCAATGTTGAAAAATAGCTATTTCACTTATTGATTTTGATCTTATACAAATTGAGTAATATGTTAATATCACTTTTGTAACATGAAAATCAAACACATATCCAGAACATCTCTTTAACACACACAACAAATTCAAACAAGATTTGATTAATTACAGTTAAGCAAACAAGATTATATCTTACAAGAAAAAAAGTTAAAAACAAGTTTGGGTAAATCCATGGTGTCAATTGGTAAATTTTCACATTTTCACTTTAGCACCAAATTATTATTTACATTATTTTGGTACATATGTTTATTCTGCTGAATAAGTCTTCTGTCAGTGCTGAAGCACTGGTCTTCTAGACATTTTTCAATTCAGGGTTATTTACACAAAAGGTATATAGAATTAGGTATACAATAACTGTTGAATACACAATTTGCAGCATGTAATGCAATGAAATTATGTAACCCAAAAGTTCCATAGCAATATGGTAAGAGTAGTTAGTGTCATATAACTAGATCAATATTAGTCAGATCAATGTGACTATTTACATAGTATTTAGAATGTAAGCAGAAGTTATCTTCTGTATTCAGCTGGTAAAGTTGTAGTAAGTTTTAATGTTCAGTTGCAGTTAGGCAAGCGGTATATATATGTCAGTTTGTTAGAAATATTCTAGTGTAACTCTAGTGTAGTTAGTTATATGAGTTTATAAATTGTGTTGTTGGGGTGGGGTTGTTAATAATGCACTGGACCAGCTATAAGTTAACACTTATACCGGCATATTTTTTATACATTTTGTGGAATAGATTAAATACATATAGTATTGCAAACATACTTTTAATACACGGAAACAACAATAATTATTTGATTCGCTAATAACAACTTTTTTTTTTTTTAAATGACCATCGTAACGTGGACACCGAATATGCGGTGCCCAGTTTTTTAGAATGACTCATCATAACTCAAACTTTCGTGTAGGCCCAGGTTTGAATATACACGTGAATGTCTTACTCATAGATACACGCTAAATAGCCAACGTGCTCAGCACGACCGAACGTGGCTGAATTCCAACCCCGTTATTTTAGTCCGAGGTCGAAGGGCGAGTGTCGCAGGTCGGTACTGATCGTCTGCGATTGTTGGCGACACACACTGCCCCAGAGGCCAACTTACTAACAATTCACCACCACTAACCGCGATCTTAAATGACTAAATAAAAACATTTGTGCTAAATTGTAGACCGTGCACTATTAAATTTATTATTTATTGAAGGTTTTTTTCTTTTAAATAGATCTTTGCTATGTTCAAAGAAGCCTCAGCACTATTATATTTATTGAAGGGTTTTTCTTTTAAATAGATCTTTGCTATGTTCAAAGAAGCCTCAGCACTATTATATTTATTGAAGGGTTTTTCTTTTAAATAGATCTTTGCTATGTTCAAAGAAGCCTCAGCACTATTATATTTATTGAAGGGTTTTTCTTTTGAATAGATCTTTGCTATGTTCAAAGAAGCCTCAGCACTATTATATTTATTGAAGGTCTTTTTCTCTTACAGTTGCATGGTCCGATGGTTTTGAATTTCCTCCATTTTTCTGAGATAAATATATTTAATTGGTTGTTATAACCTACCTTACTTTAGTTTGAAGTAACTTTCATTTTGAATGGCTAACTTATGAGATATTTGAAGTGCAAACATCCTAAATTGATTTTGGCAAGCATGCCAAAACTCTAACACCCTAGGCTTATGCAGTAACAGGTTCTGTTAAATTGACTCAGTATGACCTTCTATGTGGCAACAAATGTTTAATAAGTGCAACAATATCTAAGTTAGATATGTAGAATAAAATTTAGGTGAATCTTTTCGTTTTTAAAATCTGATGCTTCATCGGACTATGCAGCTTTAAATAGATCTTTGCTATGTTCAATGAAGCCTCAGCACTATTATATTTATTGAAGGTTTTTTCTTTTAAATAGATCTTTTCTATGTTCAAAGAAGCCTCAGCACTATTATATTTATTGAAGGTTTTTTCTTTTAAGTAGATCTTTGCTATGTTCACTGAAGCCTCAGCACTATTATATTTATTGAAGGTTTTTTCTTTTAAGTAGATCTTTGCTATGTTCACTGAAGCCTCAGCACTATTATATTTATTGAAGGTTTTTTCTTTTAAATAGATCTTTTCTATGTTCAAAGAAGCCTCAGCACTATTATATTTATTGAAGGTTTTTTCTTTTAAATAGATCTTTGCTATGTTCACTGAAGCCTCAGCACTATTATATTTATTGAAGGTTTTTTCTTTTAAATAGATCTTTGCTATGTTCAATGAAGCCTCAGCACTATTATATTTATTGAAGGTTTTTTCTTTTAAATAGATCTTTGCTATGTTCACTGAAGCCTCAGCACTATTATATTTATTGAAGGTTTTTTCTTTTAAATAGATCTTTGCTATGTTCAAAGAAGCCTCAGCACTATTATATTTATTGAAGGTTTTTTCTTTTAAATAGATCTTTTCTATGTTCAAAGAAGCCTCAGCACTATTATATTTATTGAAGGTTTTTTCTTTTAAATAGATCTTTGCTATGTTCACTGAAGCCTCAGCACTATTATATTTATTGAAGGTTTTTTCTTTTAAATAGATCTTTTCTATGTTCACTGAAGCCTCAGCACTATTATATTTATTGAAGGTTTTTTCTTTTAAATAGATCTTTGCTATGTTCAAAGAAGCCTCAGCACTATTATATTTATTGAAGGTTTTTTCTTTTAAATAGATCTTTGCTATGTTCACTGAAGCCTCAGCACTATTATTTATTGAAGGTTTTTTCTTTTAAATAGATCTTTGCTATGTTCAAAGAAGCCTCAGCACTATTATATTTATTGAAGGTTTTTTCTTTTAAATAGATCTTTTCTATGTTCACTGAAGCCTCAGCACTATTATATTTATTGAAGGTTTTTTCTTTTAAATAGATCTTTGCTATATTCTAAGAAGCCTCAGAAACACTTCTGCCTCAATTTGATTAGATTTGTTTAAATTGCATAACCAGATGCTTTAGAGTTTATGCCATATTTTAGAACCAAATATACCAGTTCCATCACTCTAATCAACTCTACACCTTACTCAGACGTAAACCCTTAACAAACAAACAAACTCTACACCAGTTTGGATACAATTTCTTACATTATGAACATCTAACTGAAGATATGTTTGAAATAATATCATGCAATGTAATGTTGGTGTGCACACTGAAATGCTGGACACCCTAAGTTCACAGCAATGACATATTCTATTAAATTGACTAAATCTTCGAAATGTTTAATATATATATATACCAATACCCATGTTGGATATGTAGGATTAAATGAGGCATGTGCCTTTGTTTAAAAAAGAATTGTGCTTAGATCGGATGATACAACTTCTTTCTCTTTCTTTAATTTATTTTAATTACAATTTTTTTAACGGGGGGTAAATGCACAAACACTTGTTCGATGCTCTCATCTGGGGTCAATGAACTGTTTGTACAGCAGGGACAAACCGCCTACAAAACCGTGTGTACAAAACCACCCCATTAGCCACTTGCCCTTCGGCCGTAGGAAGTGGGCAGGGAAGGCTTCCTATAAAACTTGATTTAATGAAGACCTTTCTAAATGAACTCTCTGTGACACAAAAAAAGGGGGAGGATCCTAACCTGCCATGCTTGACCAGGGACTTCCCGCCTCGGGCCGATCTATAGAATACTTCACGTAAATGCGGACAATTTAAGGGGTCGAATGTACACATTGAAGAAGTGAACTCTCTTATGACCGAAGTTTTAAAAAAATCAAAAATTGGGGAGGAGAGGGGGGGAGGGGCCGATAAACTTCCTTGATTTATAATTTCGACATATTCCAATTATTCATAGGGTGATATACAGGATATACCCACCATCTTTATGGGGCTGTCACACTACGACGTAACGACGTCAACGTAGGGAGAACGTGAAGAACGTTGAACTTTTCGGCGTAGTATGCAAATTTGGGCACAAGTTGAACGTGGATGCAGCGTAGTGGACGAGTATGTAACGTTGGTAAAGCGTAGTGATACCGTCAGTCACGAGAGAGGACAACGTCACTACGCTCACGGAACGTTATGAACGTTATTCCAACGCCAGAAGAACGTTACATGACGTTAGCTATGTAATGAGACGTTGAACGTACGTTGAATGCACGTTCTCCTGACGTTTTCCTGACGTTCTCCTGACGTTTTCCTGACGTTCTCCTGACGTTCCCATTAAGCCTCGTAGGGTTTTGCACTTGGTTTAATGTGGGTCAACGTAGTGGAACGTAGTTGAACGTAGTGAGCAGCGTTGAAATAACGTCCGTTTAACGTCATTGACGTTCACTGAACGTGAACAGAACGTACGGCGAACGTAAACCCTTACGTTCGACCTACGTCCAAAGTTTTGAACATGTCCAAAACCTTGACGTAACTCGACGTAACACGATGTAATGTGACGTAGCTCGACGTCATTCTAACGTCATTTTGACGTCATCATGACGTAACCCAACGTCATGACGAAAAATGATCACGTTAGGCTCACGTTGGCTCGTCACGTCGTAGTGTGACAGGGGTATTAGTCAATCACCAGGATAACATTCTCAGCTGACCAATGGTTGACGTAGGTAGATCCTGAGAAGTGGAAAATACACCCATCTAAACAACACAGCTCAAGCTCTCTTCCGAGGCCGATTTTGGTGGAGAAAGAACATAAATTAAAGTATCTATATCCGAGCAGGTCTGCAGGCGGTAGTGACCATGCAGACGCAGCTGGTATCAGGGTGGCAAGAAACCACTCAGGTAGCACCATAGTGGCAGAAGCAGGAACTAACTCATATGCCAGTAGGATAGTAGGTAATAACTAATATCTAGAAGAGAACTGATAACTGGTTGTGTCCTTGTTTATGTTCCCATAAAACTATTAATACATTATAGAGCACATATATAGTATATATGTATATATATATGTGCTCTATAATCTATTATGGGAATATGAACAAGGACACTAACTCTCTTCAGTTTGCTCTATTATTACATACCATTTATCTAGGATCTACTGCATGCTGCATGTAGTTCCAAATTTGGCCACACCGGAGGCACTAGTCATAGGCTTTGACACTTATATGCCAGATATGCCTGGTCGTTATTGCCTCCAGACCCACTCGGACCGCCAATTTCTTACTTCTTAACCTAATATTTGCTTGTTCATTCCACTTAATTAATTATTCATGACTCTATATCCATTTATATATTCAGCTAGCTATTGATTGCGTTTATATATTATTTATTCAGGAACATATTTGTTAATATATTTACTTATGTATTAAATTATATATATATACTTAGGATATTAATTGATCTATATTATTTATTGATATATTTAATGATATATCAAATTATATATTTATAAGAATATATACACATAAAAAGTATATATATATATGTATTTCGATATTAATTGATTTATATTATTATTGTTATATTTAATGAGATATCTAATTATATATTTATATAACTATGTATATATTTATTTGATATTAATTGATTCATACGATTTATTTATAACATCATTGTTATATTTATATTTATTTATAACATCATTGTTTATATTTATTTCATTACACATATTACCAATTGAAGCTCCAGTGCAGCTGAAAGTTTGCATTGAGTTCGCCACCCACCTGTGGTTGACAGACGATGACTCTATTACGCAGTTTGTCCCGGGAACCAACGACACCTATATGTAAAGGCTCAGTCACACCTTACCGGATTGGGGTACCGGATAGAACATGGACACTGTCCGTTGAAATACGTCAATGTCCGGTTTATATACAGTACACATCCGGCGTGTCCGTTCTCTGTCTGGTGGTGTCTGGTGTGTACGGTGGCAAGTTTTGAACATGCTCAAAACTTGTACCAGACAACGCCGGCCTGACATGTATGGTTGGTGTCCAGTTTAAGTCCAGTTAGTCCATTTTGTCCGTTTCATATCAGGTACCCATCCGTTACGTCTCCGGTTTGCTTCCTGAATAGTCCGTTGACGGTGTTGGGGGAATTCGGTCCGTCTGTTTTTTTTGCGCGTCCGTGAACAGTCTGGTGGCTATCTATTAATGATCGGTCTGTCCTTTTGACAATTGGTTGTCATGCGGTTGTCGTCCAGTTATCGTCCGGTTATCCTCTGGTGGCTATTCGTTAATGTACGTTCCTTGTCCATTTAGCATCCATTTCATCTGGCAGCATTTGACCCGATAGCGCAACATTTCGACACATTTCGGTACATTTTGATACCGAACACCATCGGACTATAAAATTCTTTGTCCGGTTGTGTCCGGTACTCAATCCGGTAAGGTGTGACAGGGCCTTAAGGCAACCAACCAGACCCACCTCCAAACTCCACACATGCGCATTCGTGGACATCTACGGGCGTAATGCACACACATAGTGGGAATGCTTAGTCCAAGTATGTGGTATTTCTAGTGCGCAATCACAGCAGTTTTTCAACAATACGACACGTCCGTAACAATGGTAACATAGAAATAGTCGGTCCCTGTAACACTAATAAGCAGCGTTATTTCATATTCGTATTCAGATGGCGCAATCCTGTGATATTCAATACAATAACTTATATTTTGACCTATTACATCCAGATAAAAAATAACCAGAAGTAGAACCAAATGATTTTTAACTATAAGACTAGTGTCTGTATAGCTTATTTCTGTTAGGTTGTTATGCAAAAATGATGTGTAAAATGTGCTTAAATTTGAATTATTATTATTATTGTTGTGTTATTGTTGTTGTTATTATTAGTTGTAATAGTAATAATAGTAGTAGTAATATTAGTAATAGTATTAATTTACAGCGTAAACAAACCAGGCATATGATATATATACATATATTGATATAAAGTAAAACCTATTTAAATCGACTGACCATGGAACCAACTCTAAATGGTCAATTTCGGAGTTTTTCATTTCGTTACAATAGTATTGTATGGATGATTGCTTGGGACCCAATTAAACTTAATTTGAAGTGATCAATATAGGGGAGTGGTCGATCTGTAGAGGTGGTCGGTTAGAGAGGTTTTATTGTATATTATATTTATATATAACGACAGTCATTCACCCACACACTAGCACACACACACTCACATACACACACGCACACACACTGGCATACATACACACGGGCACACCTCTTCATCCAATTCCCATTTGTCTGTTGGCTCCATTGAGTACCTGAGGGCGAATGGGTGGGTGGGTAGTGGGTGGGGTGGGGTGGGGTGGAGCAGGGGGTTGGTGAGGGGCGTTACAAGGGGCGGAGGTTTTTGAATGTGGTGGGCGTTGCGGGCCCCGGGCCCCTCCCACCTCCCCTCCCCCCGCCCCCTGCCCCCGCCCCCCCCTCCCAGGTCCCGAGCTGCTCAATGGCCCAGAATGATCGATCTACCCGTGCAGACAAGCCTTTCTCCAGGGGCGACGTGCCAGAAACACACACATAGACTCCCTATGTCAACAGCCGCCCCCCCCCCCCCTGTAGACTCAACCAAACGCTTTTAAGATGCTGCCACCAGCGCCAGCCACCAGCCCCAGCCACCACCGGGGCAGCGGATGTCCCCGGCATGTCCACAGGCTGTTGTACATTTAATTATATATGAAGTAAAACCTCTCTAAATCAACCAACCATGTTAAAGTTGCAGATTCCGATGGTTTTGAGTTTCTCCCATTTTTCTGAGACAAATACAGTAAAACCTCTCTAAATCGACCGACCATGGGACCGACTTTAAGTGGTCCATTTAGGGAGGTGGTCGGTTTAGGGAGTATTTCATTTCGTTAAAATGGTATTGTATGGGCGATCGTTTGGGGCCCAAATAATGCAATCGATATAGGGGAGTGGTCGATCTGTGGAGGTGCTTGGTTGGAGAGGTTTTACTGTATATATATGTATATATACAATATATATGTATATATATATAAAAGCCGCTGGCTATAGTACAAAGTGTGAGACAAACAATGAAAGTGGACTAAGATAAGTACTCGCATAATACTTATACATCACATATATATATGTGATGTATAATGCATTATGCGAGAATAAATATCCACAATGGAATCATTATCATATTTTTATACTCCGTAAGACGAATCACTGTACCAGTGGTGCCACCTGCAGCCTTCCTGACCTCCATCGGATGTTGACAAGTGTCCACCCCATTGGAATAATTGTATGCATATTTCTGTTGTTGCTGCTCCTATACTTTTTTCATGTATATTTCTGTTGTTGTTGCTGCTATATAATGTATATATATTTTTTCATGTATAATTTCTGTTGTTGCTGCTATATATGTACATATATATTCATGCACATTTCTGTTGTTGCTATATTATGTATATATATATATTCATGTATATTTCTGTTGTTGCTGCTATATATGTGTATATATATATTTGTTAATGTATATTTCTGTTGTTGTTGCTGCTATATTATGTATATATATATTCATGTATATTTCTGTTGTTGTTGCTGCTATATATGTATATATATATTTGTTCATGTACATTTCTGTTGTTGTTGCTGCTATTTGTACTCCTCGCTGTGGGGTTTAAAGCTGCATAGTCCGATGAAATATCAAATTTTCAAAACCAAACCAATTATCTAGATTTGATTTTATGTATCTAACTTAGATACTGGTGCATTTATTAACCATTTGTTTCTGTGTAGAAGGCAATACTGAGTCAGTTTAACAGAACCTGTTACTGCAGAAGTCTATGGTGTCCGAGTTTTGGCAAGCTTGCCAAAACTAATTTTCCACGTTTGCACTCAAAATATCTCACAAGTTTACCATTTAAAATGAAAGTAACTTTGAACTAATGTTCGGGGTGGTCAATGAGGGTGAGAAGGGCGAGGTTGTACTCCTCCCTCGTCGCCTCGCCCCTCTTCACCGGCTTCCTTTCAGGCCCCCTCTCTACCAGATCGGATGGGAAGATGTAGTCGTCCGGGATACCTTTTCGCCTGACGGAGTGGCGCGCCTCGGTGGAGGCCAAGATATCCCGGACAGCGTCGGCCGCGGAGGCGGGGGTGTGCCAGGTCGGTTCCTCGGGGTAGGCCGGCGACGGGGCATGCGCGGCTTGGGTAGCGA
The DNA here is from genome assembly GCA_030323885.1 of Branchipolynoe longqiensis. Taxonomy (NCBI): domain Eukaryota; kingdom Metazoa; phylum Annelida; class Polychaeta; order Phyllodocida; family Polynoidae; genus Branchipolynoe; species Branchipolynoe longqiensis. The sequence continues at coordinate 82,182,156 of CM059191.1, read as the reverse complement.
GGTGGCGGTACCTCTGGTAGTCCTGGTGAGCCGCCCTGGGCATGGTCGCCTGAGGCGGGGGCGGGGGCCGGGCCCCGGCGGCGGCGCGCGCCCGAGGGTCTGGGGCGGCTGCGGCAGGGCAGGCGGCCTGGCGTCTCGGGGGAAGTTAGGGCGCCTCCGGCGTGGGCCGGGTCTCCCCGGCCTCCATGGCATCCATCCGGGCATAAATGGCGGTGGCAGTCTGTCGCGCCTCGGCGGCAGCCTGGCGCTGCTGAAGTTGGAGGTGCTGGACGGCCTCCAGTAGCCCCGAGGCCTCGGCGCCCGAGGACCGGTCCGAGGGCGCCGTGGGGGACGCCGGGGCTGAAGCCGGAGAGTCGTCCCTCCGGGGCGTTGAGGATGGCCCCGGGGTGCGGGGGGCGGCGGCCCGGGAGCCCTTTCGTCCTTTTCCTCTCCCTCGAGGCATGGTGCAGGTGAGACAGCAATCCGAGGTGGAAGACCAAACAGGAAAAAGGGAAGAGGGCTGGAAGGCGGCAGAGAGGCGAGTGGCTGAGGGAGGCCGGCGGGCGACCTTATAAGGGAAGGGGGGACGGGTGACAGCAGGTGAGGTGTGAATGCTGCCGGCCCGAGGGAGGGCGAGAGGTGGCGAGCAGCGGGCGTCGGGTGAGGCGCGAGTGCTGCGCGAGAGGGGGCGGGGGGAGGAGGCGGCACGCGGCGGCGTCGGGCGAGGTGAGAAAGCAGCGCGACAGCGCGGGGCGGGGGAGGGTCTCTTCCTCTCCTCGCATCAAACGCAATGCTAGCATTACGACCAATGTAGAGTAAATACTGGTGATCAATCTAATATATTTATCTCAGAAAAAATACAGAAATTCGAAACCATCAGACTATGCAACTTTAATTAAATGTCGATCAGTGTCATTCACTGCCACATCACCTGTGGTGTAAAGATATACAGCACGGACAGATGTAATGTTTACAATAGGTTTGTTTGTTTGAGTTTTACCCCGTGGCAACATTTAAGGTCATATCGAGACAGGTACCGATTTCTGACAGTGCGCACTCATGGCAAATTTATAGCACTGCCCCACTGGAAGGCCATAGCACCAGCACCTTGACCTGATATCCCGCTCAGTTACATTATCCTGACACTGAGTCAACCAGTGCTTTCCATATCCTAATAATGGTGAGCACCAGGCTAGAAAGTGACAAGTATCAATTTGGTAAGTCATTGGTTTGACTCGACTGGAAATCAAATTCCCTACCTTCCACACGCAAAGCGTCCGGCGTTGAAAACAAGCACCCTCACGGGAGCTTATACGTTATGGGCAGAATAAAAAAACTTCACAAAAAAAAGAAAGAAAAAAAAGCCTGCGCTCGGCTAATTCGGCCACCGCGACCGGTGTTTGCAATAGTAGAACTGGTGCTTTCTTGGGCAGTCGGAGAGAGTTTTGACAGAGCAGACGACAGAATGACGTCACTGGCGAGGTGGCTGCGGGGTACTGTCTATATTCTGTGACGGCCGTTGGTGTCTATGGACGGGTGAGTGGGTGGGTGGACAGGTTGGTGCGTGTGTGGGGGTGGAAGGGGGAGTGATGGTGTGGGTGGGGGTGGGTGAAGGGGAATGATGGGGTGTGTGTGTGGGTGGAAGGGGGTGATGGTGTCTGTGGGTGGGTGGGTGAAGGGGGAATGATGGTGTGTGTGGGGGTGGATGGGAGAGTGATGGTGTGTGTGTGGGTGGGTGAAGGGGGAATGATGGTGTGTGGGGGTGGGGTGGAGGGGGAGTGATGGTGTGTGTGTGGGTGAAGGGGGAATGGTGGTGTGTGTGGGGGTGGAGGGGGAGTGATGGTGTGAGTGGGTGGGTGGAGGGGGGAGTGATGGTGTGTTTGTGTGGGTGGAGGGGAGCCTGGTGGTGTGCGTGGGTGTGGGTATGAAGGTGTATACAAGCTGCGTATAGGTGTGACACCTGTCTCACAGCTCTACCCATAGAACCATATCTGGTAACTAACTAATCACCACACACAAAGAAATATGAATGAGCTCCCTCCATACCCATAATCGTATCCCCCACCTCACTTCACCCTACCCCCCCCCCCCCCACCCACAATCACCTCCACCCCCACCCACACCCACACATAGACCCATACCCATACCCACACCCATACCTATACACATACCCATACACATACCCATACACATACCCTTACCCTTACCCCTACCCTGACCCACATCCTTACCCATACCCATATCCATACCCATTTCCATGTCCATGCCCATGCCCATGCCCATTCACATACCAATACCCATACACATACCCATACCCTTACCCACACCCTTACCCATACACACACCCATACCCATACCCATATCCATACCTATACCCATACCCATATCCATACCTATACCCATTTCCATGTCCATGCCCATGCCCATGCCCATACCCATGCCCATACCTATTCCCACACCCACACCCACACCCGCACCCACACCCACACCCACACCCACACACCCATCCACGCCCACAACCGCACCCACACGCCCACACCCACTCACACCCACACCAACGCACACCCATATCCTTACCCACACCCACACACACCATCTCACAGCGTCGCCTCTCAATTATAAGCAGAATGGACATATTTAAAATGTTAAAACCACCACAAAATGCTCATATTTAGCTACCAATTTAAATGAGACATTTAAAGAAGATTTACGATATTAGTATTACCTGCATTCTATTTAGCACTGAAGCATACATACATCCATGTATATGCCTGAATGCACATGCCATTATGCATAGGCATTAAATCCCAACATTTCCACAATAAAATATAATGGCTTGCTTTTCAAATTCAGTCAGTGGTATCAATTGTGGCTTAGTTTAAAGCTGCATAGTCCGGTGAAATATCAAATTTTCAAAACCAAACCAATTATCTAGATTTGATTTTACATATCTAGCTTAGATACTGATGCACTTATTAAGCATTTCTTGCCACGCAGAAGGGAATAGTGAGCCAATTGAATAGATCATGTTCCTGCAGAATGCTATGGTGTCAGAGTTTTGGCAAGCCTGCCAAAATTAATTTTGCATGGTTGCACTTCAAATATCTCAAGAGTTAGCCACTTCAAATAAAAGTTACTTCAAGCTAAAGTAAGGTATATTATAACAATCAACCTAATGTATTTATCTCAGAAGATTTCTGAAACTAAAAACCATCGGACTATGCAACTTTAAGCAAACGTCGGGACAGAGAAGGTTGAAATTGACATGAGATAATTATATAAATAATAGATATATATATATATACATATGGATATATATGTGCTCTATAATCTATTATGGGAGTATAAACAAGACACTAACTCTCTTCACTTTGCTCTATTATTATATACCATTTATCTACGCTCTACTGCATGCTACATGTAGTTCCAAATTCGGCCACACCGGAGCCACTATATACATGAGATAGGTGACAAGCATGCCTATGACATACACTTTTCCACACTGTAGAGAACTTCATCATTCTCATAGAGAAATAGTCGTCGAGTCGCAAGTAACACATGCTTAAAATGATCGGTGAGTTCATTAATAGCACACTCCCACCACCCCGGGTGGTCGTGGCCTCTCCCCAACCTCTGCCGCAGCCCCGTTCCACCCTTCCGATCTCCTAAGCACTTTAATTACGGCCCTATGCACCCCCCCCCCATAACTGCCACCCCCACCCCACCCAGGCACCTCCACCTCCACCACTGCCACCCCTCACCCTCACCACCTCCTCACCCCCACCGGTGTCACCCTCTGCACGCAATCCCCGCGCTACGTCGCACGTGACACTGTTAGCCGACTGTCTAACCTTAATTATATATTAAATATTATATATATTATATATATTATATAATATAATATATATTATATTATTTACCCATCAACACGCACACACACAAACAATATATAGATATAATAATAATTAATAGTTATATTTATCTCATTATGCATATCATATATATAACGACAGTATTATATATATTATGTAAAATATATAATGTTATATATTATACACCTTATAGATATTTATATATGGTTAAATTGCAGTTGCTAACTGGAGAAATACATGAAGTGGTTCTGAGGTGTCACTAATTTCAGCTACTAAAAGAACTTCAACTTAAGAAAAAGCTCATATTTTGTAAAGACATAATTTTGCTGACCTTAAAGCTGAGATTCCTTACACGCGGTATGCGATCTGCGAATGCGAATGCGAATGCGGCAAAAAATCGAAACGCCTTGAAGTCAATGGGCTGCAACCCTTACATACGGTATGCGAATGCGAATGCGAATGCGAATGCGAATGCGAATGCGAATGCGAATGCGAATGCGACAACTCGATCGGTCCCTGTAGCGATCGGTCCGGCATGCGGCATGCGACACGGGGGTGCGAATAGATTAGCATCAGTCGCATTTGTCCATTGATATAAGGCTGGAGGAGGCGACTGATAATTACGGACAGCCGGGACAGGGTGGTGTGAATAGAAAAGCATCAGTCGCATTTGTCCATTGATATAAGGCTGGAGGAGGCGACTGATAATTACGGACAGCCAGGACAAGGTAGAGCGCGGACCTGTTAGGAAGCAGTCTCCAAGGCTGCTGAGTGGAAACATATGGTAGTGGTGGTGGTTCGGGTTGCTAAAAATGCTACCAGAGCCACAAAAATATGAATACTTATCTATAATTTGGTTATAATAAAGGTAGGAACCCCCACGAGTAGAAATAGCACACATAAAGACAAAATAATGGTTTTGTTGACCGAAAAGGACGGTCCTAACATGGCTCAGTTTAGGATGTTAGGACCGTCCCAATCGGGAGACTGACGGTTACCGTGTGTAAGGAATCCTAGCTTAAAGCTAAAAATGCTACCATATGCACAGAAATATGAATACCAATGAATGTACTGTCTTCCTCCTCCATCTGCCGCAATAGAGCCTTCAACAACTTCGACTGATTTGCCATGGTTCTCCGGTACGATTGGTGACAGAAAGAATGAAAGGCACATGGGTGCACACTTTTATATGCTGCTTACCGCATGCCGCACGCTGCATGCCGTGTGTAAGGAATCTTCCCATTCGCATACCGCATGCCGCTTGCCGCATGCCGCTTACCGTGTGTAAGGAATCCTAGCTTAAAGCTGCATAGTCCGATGAAGCATCACATTTTCAAAACCAAAACAATTATCTAGATTTGATTCTACATATCTTAAATACTGACGCACTTATTATTTAATATTAAGCATATGTTGTCACATAGAAGGGATAATTGAATATAACCTGTTCCTGAAGCAAGCAGCCTATGGTTTCAGAGTTTTGGCGTGCTTGTCAAAACTAATTTTACATGTTTACAGTTTAACAAATCTTTAAAGTTATCCATTTAAGACAACGGTTATTTCAAACTAAGGTGAATTAGATTATAACAAGGGGACATTATCATATGTCATGGCCCACCAGCTGGACAGCCCATGAGAGGTAACCCCCTGCCAGAAAACAGCCAGATAACATCAAATCCAAACATATACCAACTACCTATTACGTACACGCCTATAATATGTAAATAGAGTAGGCTAGTCTAGAATTAAGTGTAGGAAAAAATTTAAAGAGGAAGACTCTTACCAAGAAAATAAAAAAACCTAACATAGATCACTAACCACAAACCATAATCTTAAGAAACATAGACCGATAACTGCCCAGCATTGAAAACAAGCTTGATCATCCAAGCTTATATGTTATGGACAGCATAAACATCCCATCAAAAGAAAAAAAGAAAAAGGACTGTAAATTGTTGGTAAAGCTGGGTATGTGAGACGCTCCATGCGCCGCACACACAGGTCGGGTCGCGGTTGACCATTTGCATGCAGGGATTCCCTAAGTGTACGCTACTTCCTGTCTGTTGCGCTGAAAACCCTCGCATGATTATTTGATGAGGTTAGAACCTAGACGTTCCAAGACGAAGGTAATTCAGGTGGTTTGGCCACCGCGTTTGACCGTGTGACCGTGTGTGTGGCTGCGTGACTGTGACAGTGACAGTGACAGTGACAGTGACTGTTACTATGAACGACTGTGGGACAACATATGACTATATCATGTCTACATGTTTTAGAAGTACTCTGTGTGGCAGTGTGCTACGGGCCATATTCGATTAACACGACCCGGGTGACTCGGGTCATCCGAGTTGCTACAATTTCAAATCGAACACCGCTAGTGGAGTTGACAAAACATGTGCCATGTGCAAAAAGGCCCGACCCCAGTAACCCACGTCCTGGCTGGGGGTGTCTAGGAACGATAACATTAACATCACATTTGCGCTGGTACAGTTCTGCAGGATAACAGCTACCAGTGCCAGTCCTACATGTTTTTTTGGTAATAACCCATATTAATGAAATGGAAATATAACTAAACTATGCAATCATAAAATACTTTAAATCCTATTTTGCTGTGGTAATATCGGTTATTAAAAATTATTTTTTTTGGATTAAGCCACCATTTTCCCCACCCCGAGCATGGAGAAGCGTATTCGCTTATTCGACCCGAGTCTGTAGGATGTGCGCATGCGCCAAAAAGTGGCTGCGGTGGCCCGAGTTGATTAATCGATTACGCCAACTCTGTTTGACTGCGACTGTGACTGTTGTTACTATGAGTATGAGTGAAAGTGTGACAACATGTGACTATATATATGTCTGCCTGCTCTCGACGTAGGCCTACACTATGTGGTAGTGTGCTACTGTGTGGGGTTGTCCCTCTGACTGTTACTATCACTATGAGTGACTGTATGACCACATATATGGCTATATATGTCTTAGAATTACTCTGTCTGGATGTGTGCTCCTGTGGGTGACTGCGACTGTGACTGTGACTACATGGCTAGATAACTGCATGTCTTAAGCTAAGATTCCTTACACGTGGTATGCGGTATGCGAATGCGAATGCGAATGCGGCAAAAAATCGGAAAGCATCTAAGTCAATGAGGGTGATTCCTTACGTCCGAATGCGAATGCGAATGCAAATGTGAATGCGAATGCTAATGCAAATGCGACAACTCGATCGGTCCCTGTAGCGATCGGTGTGGCATGCGGCATGCGGCATGCAAATAGAAACGTCAGTCACACTTGCCCATTAGTTTTACATGAGGAGAGGTGACTGAGCATTACGGAACAGTCACACACAAGGGTGCTGAGTGGAAACATATGGTAGTGGTGGGGGTGGGGAGACGCTTGCCATTTACCGCGTAGAAGGAATCCTCCCATTCGCATACCGCATACCGAATACCGCATGCCGCATACCGCGTGTAAGGAATCTTAGCTTTAGACTAGAGTGAATGTGAGTGTATATGCGCTAATATGTGAGACTTTGAATGTAACTGTGGCCACACATGGGTTACTGCGTAGTGATATGTGACTGAGCAATTGTGTGATCCTGTCGCTGACTGTGACCGATGTGCGACTTTCAGTGAATGTCTGGCTGTATGATGCTGTGTGATGCTGATGATTATGCTCACGTGACTGGGTGATCTACAATGACTGCCTCTCAGTGTGTGTGACTGTCTGACTGTGTGTGACTGTCTGATAGTGTGTGACTCTGGCTGATCATGATGACGTGACTGTGTGACCTACAATGACTGCCTCTCAGTGTGTGACTGTCTGACTGCATGTGACTGTCTGATAGTGTGTGACTCTGGCTGATCATGGTCACACGACTGTGTGACCTACACTGACTGCCTGTCAGTGTTTGTGACTGTCTGACTGTGTGTGACTGTCTGATAGTGTGTGACTGTGGCTGATCATGATCATGTGACTGTGTGACCTACAATGACTGCCTGTCAGTGTATGTGACTGTCTGACTCTGTGTGACTGTCTGACTGTGGGTGACTGTCTGATAGTGTGTGACTGTGGCTGATCATCCCCGTGTGACTGTGACCTATAATGACTGCCTGTCAGCATTTGTGATTGTCTGACTGTGTGACTGTCTGATAGTGTGTGACTGTGGATGATCACACTCAAGTGATTGTGTGATCTACATTGACTGTCCGACAGTGTGTGCCTGTGACCGAGTATGGATATGTGACATTGTGACCTATCATGACTGTCTGCCTGGGCTGAACATAGTTCAATGAAATACACTTGACTATTTCTGCCACTGAAGATGCCCCGCCCCTTCTCTTACCACTGTAGGGCGTAGACATTGGCACATACTACGTATACTACACAAGTCTGCAGCTACTTAATAACATGTATACTTGATCTTCTTATTATACGCGGGATGAAAGCATTACTCTGCTGTAAATCCTGTCTGTGTGGTCTTTGACAATATTGCCTAGGAGCTAGAGAAACGTGGCGAGTCACTCAAGAAGCAGCAATGAGTAAGGTGCCTGTCACACCGTACCGGATTAACAGGACACAACCGGACAAAGAATTTTCTAGTCAAAATGTACCAAAATGTGTCGAAATGTTGCAACGGCCACCGGACGAAACGAACGCTAAATGGACAAGAAGCGTATGTTAACGAATATTCACCGGTCAATAACCGGATGATAACCGGGTGACAACCGAATGTCAAATGGACAGACCAAACATCAACAGGACACTTACCGGACTGTTCACGGATGCGCCAAAAAAAGTGACGGACAGAATTCCCCCAACATCATCAACAGACTATGCAGGAAGCAAATCGGAGACGTAACGGATGGGTAACCGGACAAAACAGACTAAACGGACACCAACCATACATGTCAGTCCAGCGGTGTCTGGTACAAGTTTTGTGCATGTTCAAAACTTGACACCATACACACCGGACACCACCGGACAGAGAACAGACACGCCGGATGCGTCCCATATATAAACCGGACATTGAAGTATTTCCCCGGACAGTGTCCGTTTTCTATCCGTTTCCCCAATCCGGTAAGGTGTGACTGAGCCTTGAGGATTACAAGGAAAGCATCAGGATTTACAGCCTGGCACAGAAGAAACCACGTCTGTGTCAAGAATTCTGGACACCCACACAACAACATTAAATTGTACCTAGACTTTTACAACAGGATACAATTACACAGTATATAGTTTATTTTCTCTATTTCACAATGCTATATACTTTTGTTAACATTATATGCCATTCATTACCATTACTTCTTGCATTATATCACTGAGGTTGGGCAGCGGGACGTAGCTCAGGTGGTAGAGTGTCCACCTGTGAGTGTGAAGGATTGCATCATCCGATCGACACTTCTCAGTGGACACATTTGCAGTTTGGACCATTTGCAGTTTGGACTATTTTCCGTTCCAACCAGTGGTCCACAACTGGTTTATCAAAGGCTGTGGTATGTGCTGCCCTGTTTGTGGGAAAGTGCATATAAAAGACCCCTTGCTGCTTATCAAAAAGAGTAGCCTATGTGGCGGCAGCGGGTTTCCTCTGAAGAAATATATCAGAATGACCATATGTTTGACGTCCAATAGCCGATGATAAAAATCAATGTGCTCTAGAGGCGTCGTTAAATAAAACTAACTTTTTTTTATATCACCGAGGTTAAATAAAGATGCAGATTGTGTAAGCTGATGCACATAACATACTAAGAACTTGCCGTCTTAGATCCTTATTTCACTTTGAATGTCTAACACATATTAGTGAGAGAAAAAACGCGTATTTGTTGAGTTTGACTTTGAGCGAACGACACCGACATCATCTTTCGACCGGGCAACATATGTATATAGTGTTGGTAGGTTGTTTTGTGTGTGGGACGTGGGGTGGGGGGTGGGGGGATAATAAACAATAATAGAGATCAAGTAAGTCCCTGGGGGGTAAGTGCGTCTATCACATAGTGTGATAATCACCACCAAAACGTAAGAACAAACGCATAAAAGAAATAAATGGGGGGAAACGACAGAACAAAAAAACACATTAAAGAACAACAACAAACAACACACAATACGCCAAAGAGCCTATCACTTCAGAAAACCTGACTGGTGTTACAAAGAAAGAGACAAGCTATGTATTTTTGTAAGCTGGAGTCCGAGGGTCTGAGGGGAGTGGAGTTGATACTGATACTGATAGGAAACCATCCAGGGGGTGGGAGTGGTACACACAATCAGAATGGAACAAAGAAGTGGGATAACATTTATATAGTGGTACATTAATAACAGGGAAATACTATAATATCTCAGTTCTTTGGTTATTTATGTTCACATAATAAATTATTTAGCACATGTATGCAAATTATATACATTCTATTATATTACTGTACACATATGTACATATATAGGCCTACATACATATATGCATATATATATATCCATATATATGAAGAGTTGAAGTGCAAAACCACATAAACGCCAATCCAAAAATGGAAATAAACATTGGAATCAAACCCTCAAAAACTTAATTTTCTTTATATTCCTACTCTTTTGTTCATTGCTCCATAACCATGTGATCATATGAAAAGTGGAATTAGTGAGAATTATAATTATTTTCAAGTAAAATTCTTTTATTTAAACAACATTTTTGGATTGGCGTTTACGTGGTTTTGAGTCTAGCATAGAGCATTGTGTGAGTATAAAGGCGCGGAAGGGAATTATTTCTGATTATATTATTATTACACCGATACTCTGTACTGCCTCCTCAGTGTCTTATGACTGGTGGCGCCACCTTCGGCGCTCCCCTGTACCTGTATGCGCGGTAAAACCTCACTCAGGCCGGAGGCGTGCACCTTTCTCTCCGACAGCGGTGCAACCATAGAAGAACTTCCCACCAGGACATGTGCACCGACACAGTCTTTTCTTATCTAAAAAACGCCCATTCAGGTAATGATATGGATACATGTATCTATTGATACATGGATAAATGAATATGTGTATTCATGTATATAAATTATAAGCATACACGCATATTTGTTATATACATATATATAAAAGGTGGGCTACGCCCTAGTAAGGAACAACAGAACGAGGAGTGTGTCCGTTATAAATAATATAATAAAATATAATAAATAGCACAAGCCTACTCCGCCCATTTTATATTCATATAATTATTTCTATATCACATATATATATATATATATATATATATATATATATATAAATATATGTTTTTAAATGTATATATAGGCATATATATGCATATAAATATATGTTTTAAAATGTATATATATGCATATATATATGCCTATATATACATTTAAAAACATATATTTATATATACACATATATATGCATATATATGATGCATAACGTATTATGCGAGTACAAAGACGCGGAAGGGAATTTGTTATTATATTATATTGTATCGAGTATTCTATGTTCTGCTTCCTGTTCTATCACTTGACTGGTGGCGCCGCCACCGGCCCTCGCCGTTCCTACCGGATGCTGCAATCCTCACTCACACAGGAGGATATATATACAAACTTGTTGGGGTTTTGCATCCTGGCAACATCTAAGATCATATCAGTATGCTACCAAGTTGAGACAAGAGCTGTCCCATTGGAAGACCAGGCCACCAGAACCAGAACCCGATTTCCCACTCAGTCAAATTATCCTGATAATAAACTAACCAGTCCTTTCCCTATCCTAATAATGCCAAGTACCAGACTAGGCAATGACAAGTATCAATTTAGTAAGTACATTTATTGAAGCTATCCCAAGAAAGAAATTAAATGTTTACTTATATGATTTTGTGCTAATGTGAAAAGGTGAAAATGTACTATGCATGTCGCCAAACTTTTTTTCAACTTATTTTTCAACCTTTTTCTTGTAAGTCATAACCTTGTCTGCTTCACAGTAATCAATACAATCTTGTTTGACTGTTGTATTTGTTAAAATGATGTTCTAGATGTGTCTTTGATTTTCATGTTACATGAGTGATATTAATGTGTTGCTCAATTTGTATAAGATCTAATTCAAAAAGTGAAATTCATTTTTTTCAACTCTGACATATGCACAACATGCAAACCTTCATAGGACATTGGATTAGGCTATTATTTGGAAGTTTTTTGCTATTATTTGGAAGGTTTTCACTTTTGGTTTCCATGTTACACTTTTGTGCCCAGTTTTAAAGAATGACCCATATATATAAATTCAGTTTATATGATGCTACTGAAAATAGCTGAGAAGAAACAAACAAATAAAAAACCCAAACCACCAAACCTCTCAATCCCCCCCCCCCTCCCCCCAAACAAAAACAACGCAAGCGCACAAAAACCGGCCCAGGATGTGTATGTGTGTTTGCGCATGTGCAACACACAACAGGTGGGGATGTCGTGGCCAGGTATTGTGGGCGTTGTGGATGGAACTGGTGGCGCCCAGCCCCAATGCCCGCGGGGCGCCTTGTGCCCGCAACATAATGACGCGCCACCGCCACTTGGGCCCGGGCCCTGCCGGCCGCAGCCCCGTCATTACCCGGCCCGGTAAGGCTCCACCCGGGGCTGACACTGACAGGCCGGGCTCAATCATATTGTTATGTGGAGATGAATTATGAAGTGTTTATAGGAGCGGTGCCCGGTAATTCCAGCCCTCCTCCACCCGCCACCGCCTGATAGTGGTAGTGCCCCCCCCCCCCAACACCAACCAACCCCACGTTGCCCCCCCCCCTCACCCCCCTCCATCCACTGCCCACTTCACTGCCAAATTTAAAGCTGCATATTCCGATGAAGTATCAATTTTTTTTCCAAACCAAAACAATTATCTACATTTGATTCTCCATATCTAACTTAGATATTGAAGCACTTACTTATTGAACATTTGTTTCTGCATAGAAGGGAACGCAGAGTCAATTTAATAGAACCTGTTCTGACAGAACCCCTATGGTGTTAGAGTTTTGACGTGCTTACCAAAACTGTATTTGACATGTTTGCACTTCAAATATATCAAAACTTAGCCATTTAGAATCAAAATTACTTCAAAGTAAAGCAATGTAGAAAATAATGATCAATGTAATAATATCCAGTAAGCCTCTCTCACCGACCACCTCCACAGATCGACCACTCCCCTATATCGATCTCTTTATTTGGGTGCCAAACGATCGCCCATACAATACCATTGTAACGATGACAAGAACTCTCTAAACTGACCACCTCATCCTCATTAAATGGAACATTTAAAGTCGGTCCCATGGTCGGTAGATTTAGAGAGGTTTTACTGAACTTGTCTCAGAAAAATCGTAAAACCTGAAAAGCATCGGACTATGGAACTTTAACTGGCCCCTCCTCTCCGGTCTCCCCCCCCCCCACCCCCACCCACCCACCCCCCTCTCATGGCCGCCCCATCTCGCTGCCAGTCCCGTCATGGGGGCCCGGCGGTTCGGGGGAGCCTGGCTGTCAAATCGACCTACAATCATCGGCACCAGGAGACCAGAGACGTCTCAATCCTCAGCCCGCCCACCAGCACAGCACTGACCACCCCAGGGCCACGTGCGGGTAACAGTTCACCGACTCTCTGCGCAGAAATAACAGTCATAAAACTAGTAAAACTAAGAGAGGCTCCCTATGTATACAATGGCAGGTTGCAATCTACATCAACAGAAGTACAGTAACACCTCTCTAAATCAACCGACCTTGGGATCGATATTAAGTGGTCGATTAAGGGAGGTAGTCGGTTTAGGGAGCTAGAATACGGTTACAATGGTATTGTTGGGATCCAAATAAAGCGATGGATATAGGGGAGTGATCGATCTGTGGAGGTGGTCGGTTAGGGAGGTTTTACTGTATATTGAATTATATTATTACAGGAAGAACATGGAACTATCTCGCACCACCTGTCTTTGTGTATATATTAATTTTTATTATGTATACTATATATTGTATATATATTGCATATTATATATTATGGTTGGTTTTTGGAGTTTTACATCCTGGCAACATCTAAGGTCATATCAGGACAGAGACTTGAGACAGTGCGTACTCATGGTGACTTAATAGTGCTGCCCCACTGGGAGACCAGGGCGCCAGCAACATGCAACACCAGCAACATGACCTGAATGATATCCCACTCAGTCACATTATCCTGACACTGAGCCTATCAGTCAATGCCCTATCCTAATAATGCCCAGCGCCTGGCTAGGAAGTGACAAGTATAAATTGTTATGTCACTGGTTTGAATCCCACAATCTACCAAAGCGGGAGACGGACAGTCAACTCATTCGGCCATCCCGTCTGGTCTAAATTATTTAAACTTATATATATATATACACATATATGTATAAATACATATAAGTATATATTCTGCATATATTTCTGTGTGTATACACACATATGTATATGTACACAGTAATATATGTAGAATTACATACAGTAACATGTTCCTTCAACTAACATTACAACAACTCTGCATCCAGACCACTGTTGTCTTGACATAGCAGGGACTCCGCCACTGAAAGAAATAACCATATGAAACAAAGACAGTTTGCACATTGAACAATCAATCGTCCACACATGGCAAGGGTTCACACCTAATTTGTGTTCACTAACAGGTATATTCTAATCGGAGAGTTTAATCTATAGATGTTTTGGTAAAACGTGGCAACCCTGGCCATCTCACATTGTCAACCCCATATGGGCCTGCCCTATTCTGGCTCGCCTCACTTTTTCTAACCCTTTCCACCCATTCTAACCTTTCCCCTCTTCTCACCATTTCCAACTCTTCTCACCATTTCCAACTCTTTCTAACTCTGTCCCACTCTCTCCCACATGTGGCACATTTTTTCGACACTTTCAATCATTTCCGAACGCTTTTCCAAACTATTGCCAGGTATTTCTTACCATCCTCACACTGACTCGCCCTTTGAAACCCTCCCGCACACTGACTCACCATTTGAAACCTCCCCTCACACTGACTCGCCCTTTGAAACCCTCCCTCACACTGACTCACCCTTTGAAACCCTCTCCCACACTGACTCACCCTTTGAAACCCTCTCCCACACTGACTCGCCCTTTGAAACCCTCCCCCACACTGACTCACCCTTTGAAACCCTCCCCCACACTGACTCGCCCTTTGAAACCCTTTCCCACACTGACTCGCCCTTTGAAACCCTCCCTCACACTGACTCGCCCTTTGAAACCCTCCACCACACTGACTCACCCTTTGAAACCCTTTCCCACACCTACTCACCCTTTGAAACCCTCTCCCACACTTATTCTCCGTCTCCAATCAATTCCCACATTTACTCACCTTTTCCAACCCTCCCTGACTCACTAAGTTTCCGAACCCTTCCTCACCTCTCCAACCCTCTCCCCCACTTAGCCCCTTCCCCAACAATCCCTCACACTTACCAATGCTTTCCAACTCTTTGCAACCATTTCAAGCCCTTCCCAACCGCTCTCCAACATTTAGCCACTCTTTCCAACCCTCTCCCACACACACTGTACATTTCCAATCATCTCTCACATTTACCAACCCTTTCCAACCCCTCTCCTACCCATAAACCACATCACCCTACCCGACCCTTACACTTTCTCCCCATCCTCCACACTTAGTCCCTAGCACCCCCCCCCTCCTCCCTGCCCTCCCCTCAGCCCCTCACACTTCCCCTCTTCCCCTCTTCTCCCCTGCTCCTCTTCACCCCTCCCATCTCCTCCCAACCCACCCCCCTATCCGCCATCCCCCCCGCTTCCCCTCCTCCTCCCCCGCGCCCATCCCCCTCCCCGTCCCCATTCCCTCTCCCCCTTCCCTCCCCTCCCCACCTTGACACCAGTCCCACCAGCCCCGATTTGCTGAGAATCATCCTACCGGCTATGCTTTGTCCTCACTCCCCCTCCCCCCCCCTCCCCCCCCCCCTTCCCCACCCCCTTCCACATACAGCTCACACCTGTGCCGCTCGCAAACTGACCACTCTTCTCGAGCCCCCATGGCGCAATTATCGTTCTTCCTCGCGCCCCTTTTCCCCGCCAGGGGAGTGGGCGCCATTTTAAATTACCCACTCGGTCCCTTCGAATGCCGACAATGACATGTCACGCAGAGTGAGTGAGTGCTGAAGCTATGGCTGACTGCTGATTTCAGTCATCTTGCGTCCATACAGGCATCACTCCTCAGCGCCATGACAGTTGTTAGTAGCAGGAGGGTAGTGAATTATGACACACGCAGATGGAATAACTAAAACCAACAAAAACAAATTAATCTCGGAGATAAATGGAATTAAAATTAAATCGCATGCTTATCTAAGAAGGTCGACTTATTCGCATATAGATTATTATTGTTCAAACAAAATATGTTATTGATTAAGCAGCGGAAATGTCAATTGCGTCAAATTGGGCTTCCTCATTAGTAGTAATGCCGAAGGCCAGGTTACGCGAGAAACTACTAAAAAACTAATGTAAACTAGATAAAAAACACCTTATTATATGTGTGCAATGTTATTCTATAGTATTATATAATATAATATATATCTAATGAGAGTACCACTATAGTATATCGTGATAGTGTCAGACAAATAGTTCTAGAATATATATGCGCGTATTTTAATGCACTATCAATATACGGGATATCCATAGTATATGCAATAATAGATGTGCATTATTATAATATAAATATGGAAATACTAGAAATAGATGTAGAGTACTCGTGTATATATGGTATTATATGGTATTGTATAGTATATCTGTGTGGCTGTGTATACATTTTTGTTTGTATGTATGCATCATTGTTCAGAAGCTGCATGATGTCCGTCCTGATATGACCGTAGATGTTTCTAGGACATAAAGCAACAACAAACAAGCAATCAAGTGGTGTTCTCTGTGGCAGAGTGGTTAGAGTGTCTGACTTTTTTCTAGGTCAGACTCCTAATCTGAAGTTCGGTGGTTTGATTCCCCATGCCCCCACCTCTCCCAATTTGGATTTCCACCTCTGTGGATAACTTACAGCGTCATCAAAGGCCAGTTGCTCTCATACCATGTCTATGTGGTGTGGGAGGTTAAAAATCCCTTGGGTCGGTAAAAGTGTAGGCTCAGGCTTTCTATGGACAAACTGTCTAATGGTGAAAACAAGTCTATTCAGGCTTATCCATAATAGGCAGTATAAATCTTCAAGAAAAAAATCCACAAAAAAAGCAAAGCTACATGAACAGGACTGAATAGCCAAGTAGGTAGAGCATTCAATTACCATATGTGAAATCTTGGAATCAGTCACTAGTAGAGTCAAAACAAGGAATTTCAGAATTGATGCTTGCCACTACTAGTACTACCTTGTCTGATGCACGGTCATACTATGAATAGGATAAGGCAAGGATTGGCTAGCTCAGTACAGTATAACCCCGTTAAACCAAACTTGGAGGGACCCTAGAAATCTGTTTGGATTAACCAATCATTGGTTTAATCAAGCTTTGGCTTCGACTTTGACTTGGCTTTGGCAAAAACGCGGGTGCATTATGAATGTAATATACAATGTATGTGGACACTTTGATTATTGTTTTTTTATGTATATACAGCATAACCCCGTTAAACCAAGCTCAGTTTAACCAAATGATCGGTTAATCCAAACTTGTTTTGGCGGCCTGGAAAATCCTACCATTTATCATATAAAATAGTTGGTGGGGTCTCAGATGATCTTATAATCACATGAAAGTTTGGTTTAACTGTACCGGAAGTGGCCTGGGGTCCAACAATTTTGTTTGGATTCACCGATAATTTGGATTAACCGACTTTGGATTAACCAACTTTTTTATATGATAAATGGTAGTATCTTGCTGGGCCGCCCCAAAAAGGTTTGGATTAACCGCTTGTTTGATTTAACCGAGCTTGGTTTAATAAGGTTATACTGTACTTTGTCTGATGCAGGTCTTACTAATACTAGGAATAGGAATAGGATAGGGCAAGGAATGGCTAGTTCAGTATTAGGACAATTTGAATGAGTCGAATATTGAGTCATGGTCCCACTGTCATGGTATCCCAGTTGGGCAGCACTATACAGTTGCCTCATGTGAGCACTGCTACAAATTTATGCATTCCTTACATGTTCTTAGGTCGGTAAGCCACAAGAACCCACACTAATATTAAGCTTATGTTATTAATATAAGCTACTTGTGTACAAGTAATTGTCCAATGGGGAGATTAGTTTTGGCTACAGTATATTAAATCGTTCATGGCAGATTACATTCACTGCGGGATTTGTACCCAATCACAGTTTTAATTTCTACGCTCTTACCTCAGACCTGCTATATAATACTATATTATACAATACTTTGTTAAATAACTTGTTTTTACTTTAGATTATAATTACCCGTAAGCATCAGTGAGTATGTCTACAAAGCATAGCAATGTATAAGGTCATTGTGTAAATATTTGTACATCTCCCTGAATATTATTTCCTATCCCTTTGTCGTGGTGACTGAAGTCATATATGGTAAGGATGCCTTTTGTGTAGCAGACACCCCTACAGGAGATAAGAAATGCATAATATACTCAAAACCCTAAATCTAATCTTAACACTTACCCGTTTAAAGTTGCATACATTATAATCTAGACATTTACTTTGAAATAAACTTAATCTTTTATTATACGTGGGTAACTTTCCAGTTATTTTAATTGGGAAGATGCAGGATTAATTTTGCTATGCACCTCGGTATGCTAGTCAACATAGGCTTCAGTAATAACAGGTTCAATTGACTAAGTGTTCCCTTCTATGAGACAACAGCTGCTTAATGAGTAAGCTAGCATCTAAATTGGATATGTAGGATCAAATGAAGAGCTCAGCGCAAAACCACATAAACGCCAATCCAAAACTGTAAATAAACATTAGAATCAAACCCTTAAAACCTTAATTTTCTTCATATTCCTACTCTTGTGTGCATTGCCTCATAACCATGTGTTCATATGAAAAGTGGAATTAGTGAGAATTAAAATTATTTTCAAGTAAAAATCTTTTATTTAAACAACATTTTTGGATTGGTGTTTGCGTGGTTTTGCGTCTGAAATCTTCAAATGTAGGTAACTGTTTTGGTTTAGAAAACGATATCCTTTCATCACACTTTACAGCTGTAAATTTATTACTTTGGGGCAAATGAAATGCATGCACCTTTTCCCATATTTTAACTAGTCATGCTGTAAATTAATTGCACAGCACCTTAACATAGCTCCCCCCTGGTAAGTGTACTCTATGAAGTCTACATTATAATTAGTGGTATTATCAGGCTGTGCGTTTAAGTTATACTTATACTTAAGTTATAGACACGGCCTGTTATACATTGAGACAGAGACAAATGGCATATAGGGTTCGTTGGTTTCTTACCTGTTCAGTGCTAATTTTGTTAAATGACCAACATGATGAATGGAGAAATTAGAAATCTGCCCTCAGCGACAGAAGCAACTCAAAGTTGTCCCTCTCCTGAACAAATAATGAAGCGTAAGGACACATACTTATCTTGTTTTACCTGATACCGCCAGGGGGCCTACACACCCCAGAGACAGTCTGTTTTAATGACTCACTGGGAGAGTGCTTTCCCTGATTTGCAGATTGCTTGCTTGCTTGGGGGTGGTTTGTAACCTTACGACGGTTACTGGTTGCAGAACTGCAACATTTATTGAGAGGCTCTGATAAATTGGCCCAATCTTTGGTTGAAGATTAATCTTCAGTAGGGACGGTTGTAGAAGCTGGGGACATCTTTACAATGTTGTAAAGGCGAAGTGTTGAGGCGGCCCCCGAATCTCTTCAGTCCGGCGGTAGTTGAGCACTTGTATCCAGTTGACAGCAACAAGGGTTTTGAGGAAGGGTGGGTAAAGATGGGTGCAGTGGTGGTTCCAGCAATGAGAACAAAGCGAGAGAAAACGTAAAGGTACAGGGCCCCACCCAAGCACACTACTCCCCTGGTCAGGGGAAGAAGTATGCCTGGGAGAAATCGAAAGTGTAGAGTCTAGGAAAGAGAAATGAGAAGAGTTGAGTCAAAGGACCGTGTCTATTTGCTCTATGGTGACCAACCAGCGAGCCATAGACATGGACCGAGTAAGAGTAGAAATAGGTATGTAGGATCAAATGTAGGCGAGTGATTTGATTCAGAAGATTATATGGTTTCATCGGACTAGGCTTTCACTGGACCGATTTGCTATCCCTCCCAGCGTCACCAACAGCAATGACGCGGTAATACCAGGCTTAGTTTGCCCAGATAAAGCAGTCTGGCTGTGATTTGTAGGCTGTGTATACAAAATAAACAAAAGAGTAGAAATTTGGAGAGAAAGAAAAAAAGTCCTATTTCTCTAGCTAAATCACATAGTCAGATGTAGTCCATCCTCATAGAACAATTTGTGGTTTTAAATATATTAGGTTCATCCGTTATACTCCAACTTACTTACTTTAGTTCGATGTAACTTTAACGATAAATAGCTAAGCTTGGAAATATTTGATGTGAAAACATGGTCGATTACTTTTGAGGTCAGCAGTCACAGGTCCGATTAAATAGATTTAGTGAGCCCTTCTATGCAACACAGTAGACGCCTAATTGCGCCAGTATCTAAGTTGGATATGTAGAATCAAATCTATGTAGGCCCTAAGTATTTTGGGTTAGAACAGTTCATGCTTCCTTCGGGCCATGCGAATTTAAAGCTGCATAGTCCGATCAAGCATCAAATTTTCAAAAACAAAAAATTATCTATTATTGATTCTACATATCTGATATAGATGCTGGTTCACTTATTAAGCCTTTGTCGCCACATAGAAGGGAATACCAAGCCAAATCAATAGAACCTGTTACTGCAGAAGCCTATGGAGGCCGAGTTTTGGCATGCTTGCCAAAACTAATCTTACCTGTTTGCACTTCAAATATCTCAGAAGTTAGCCATTTAAAATAAAAGTTACTTCAGAGTAAAGTACCGTAGATTATAACGTTCAATTTAGTATATTTATCTCAGAAAAATGTCAGAAACTCAAAACCATCGGACTATGCACCTTTAATAAGCACACATTTATCTAAGTTGCATATGTAGGCTTGGTTTAAAAAGTGATTATGCACCTTTAACTAAGACGATTCTGTGCACTGAAAGAGTGTTCAACAAACCAGTCAGAATGTCGTTTGGAGTCGGACCAAATCTACCATAATAGATGTAGAGTACTCGTGTATATATGTAGAGTACTCGTGTATATATTTAGATGTAGAGTACCATAATAGATGTAGAGTACTCGTGTATATATTTCTACGCTCTTACCTCAGACCTGCTATGTAATACTGAATTATACAATACTTTGTTAAATAACTTGTTTTTACTTTAGATTATAATTACCCGTAAGCATCAGTGAGCATGTCTACAAAGCATAGCAATGTATAAGGTCATTGTGTAAATATTTGTACATCTCCCTGAATATTATTTCATATCCCGTTGTCATGGTGACTGAAGTCATATATGGTAAGGATGCCTTTTGTGTAGCAGACACCACATTTTTCAATGCTTTGCCACAGGAGATAAGAAATGCATAATATCTTCAAAACCCTAAATCTAATCTTACGACTTACCTGTTTAAAGTTGCATACATTATAATCTAGACATTTACTTTGAAATAAGCTTAATCTTTTATTATACGTGGGTAACCTTCCAGTTATTTTAATTGGGAAGATGCAGGATTAATTTTGCTATGCACCTCGGTATAATCTACACACCGCAGCCTCCGTTTCTTCTCCAAGTCCAATGCTGAATGTCGTCTGCTATCACTCCGCTAAAAGGAAACGACATTTAGCACCCGTTGGTTTTACAGCGGAAATTGACTGCGCGTTCACTGAGTCAATAAGCACTATGCAGCCTGGCGTGTTCCTTAAAGTTGCATAGTCCGATGGATTTGAGTTTCTGTCATTTTTCTGAGGTAAATATACTAAGTTGATTGTCATAATCAAGCTTTCTTTAATTTGAAGTAAATTTTATTTTGAATGTCTAACTTTTGAGATATTTGAAGTGCAAACATGTGAAATTAATTTTGGCAAGCACGCCAAAACTCTGATGCCGTAGGCTTCAGCAGTAACTGGTTCGATTAAATTGACTCAGTATCCCCTTCTATGTGGCACCAAATGCTTAATAAGTGCATCATTATCTAAAGGCCCTGTCACACTATGACGCTTCTCGCCGGCGACCCAGCGACGTGTGGTGTTTTTGAGCGAAAATGGGTGAAATATCGAGACACGCTGGGGGCACGTTATGCACGCATCGGTACACGTCGGTACACGTCGGTACACTATCCTTGACGTTGATGGTCAGTGCAAAACGCCGGCACGCATTGCCTGTCGCACAAGGTTTTAAGTATGTAAAAAAAAAAAAAATGACCGCCAGCGCGCGCAAATATATGGGTAAGGACGTCGAGTTCCGTTGGACGCGACGGGATAACGTTATGGGAATGCTAGGCAGACGGTGTGCACGCGGGCGGGTCGTGTCACACGTTGTGGCAAACTGGGGCGTTTTTGTTTTATGCCCTAGCAACATTTAAGGGTCGATGAAGATGTCGCGCCAAACTTTTTTTTCCCCCCCCCAATGCGTCGACACACGTTGGCCGCGCACGCATAATGCGCCGCGCTGACGCCGATCTTTTTCCCCAAACTGCCGAAAAGTTGGACGTTTCTTGACACACAAGATTTTATTTTCAACGCTGACGGGTCGCCAGGAGAAGCGTCGTAGTGTGACAGGGCCTTAAGTTAGATATGTAGAATCAGATCTAGATAATTGGTTTGGTTTGGACAATCTGATGCTTCATCGGACTATGCAGCTTTAAACAATGTCTGTTATTTTGAGAAAGCAGACGACAAACCGAAGCCACAGATTCTCTAGTCCCGCGTTTGGGCAGTGGGACAGTTGTGCTCTGTCTGAGCTTTACGCGGCAAGCGGCCAAACGATTATGGCGATGCGTCATAACATAACCACACAGCACAACAACTGAGGTGACATCTGGAGAGGGGAGAGGGGCACTTTTTTATGACCAGAAATTAAGACATTCAAATCCTGACAGTTCCCAACCACCACTCACAAAGGTTCGCCCAACAAAACAAAAGGACAATTCACACAAAACCACAAGGCACTGCTTCTATGACAAATTCTGTACAGATAACCACAACTAAAGAAAGCAATGTGAGCTTGTGATTTATTTGGTTTGGGAACGTAAGGGGTTAATAATTGATCGGGAGTCTTTCGTATCGCTACCTATTCGTGGAAATAGTCGACGAATTGTTGGAGTCACGGTCTGGTGGTTTGGCAACGCAACCAAGTAGAGTGGTCAGTCATGTGCAGCGGTCACGGAGCCCATCCCAACGCAGGAGTTGGGTGGCGTTGGAAGGATTACTTTGCACATGCTAGCATGTGACTATATAAACTATATAAACTATATATGAATAGCCAGTTTTTATTTCAAATTGGATTCTGCGTTGTGCATTCTAAATGCTACTCTCTCTATTTTATGCATATATATCATTGTATGTACTTTCTATTATATATATATATATTGTCGTGGGGAGGTGATGAACATGGGAAATATTGCACCTAGAGCAGGACTCGAACCCGCATCTCTTTGCAATCCGGGCCAGTGTGCTAATCATTACACCACCTAGGGTCCCTGATGTCACCAGACTACCCAAGCCTACCTGTCTATGCGGCTCATGGCCTGAGAGGTCAGTGCAGACTACTACAAAATATATTATATTGTAGTGGTCTGCACTGACCTCTCAGGCAAGTAACCACATAGACAGGTAGGCGTGGGGAGTGTGTTGATATCAGGGAGCCTAGGTGGTGTAATGGTTAGCACACTGGCCCGGAATGCAAAGAGATGTGGGTTCGAGTCCCGCTCTAGGCGCAGTATTTCCCATTTTCATCACCCCCACGACACTGGTTGCCGTGATCAGGATTCTGTACAAGCTTTGCGCTGTATGGTTGTTGAACCTACCCTGTGTATGTATGTGTTAGTGCATTGCCTGTATGTATGTAATTGTAAGCATTACAAGACTTACAATTCCAGGGGGGACGAGTGTAGTGGTCTGCACTGACCTCTCAGGCAAGTAACCACATAGACAGGTAGGCGTGGGGAGTGTGTTGATATCAGGGAGCCTAGGTGGTGTAATGGTTAGCACACTGGCCCGGAATGCAAAGAGATGTGGGTTCGAGTCCCGCTCTAGGCGCAGTAGTTCCCATTTTCATCACCCCCCCACCCCCACACACTGGGTGCAACCGGACCCTGGAGTAGGGTGTCAGGGCCGGGAGATCGTGCTCCATCTACCCTGTGTTGTATGTGTTTTTTTAGTTTTTTTTTTTTTATTTTTTTTATATGCATTGCCTTTATGTATGTAATTGTAAGCATTACAAGACTTACAATTCCAGGGGGACGAGTGTAGTGGTCTGCACTGACCTCTCAGGCAAGTAACCACATAGACAGGTAGGGGTGGGGAGTGTGTTGATATCAGGGAGCCTAGGTGGTGTAATGGTTAGCACACTGGCCCGGAATGCAAAGAGATGTGGGTTCGAGTCCCGCTCTAGGCACAGTATTTCCCATTTTCATCGCCCCCACAACAATATATATATATCTATATATTAATTTCACTAATTATTGTTTGCATTCATTTATATTCAACGCGGCTGTGCTTATTGTACATATATTTTTTTATTTATAACACAGGGGCTGTTGTAGATAAAACATTCACCTTTGTAGGGGTGAACGGCGACCACGTTTAAATTTGAGCCAAAACTATTTCAGTACGAATCTACAGTAAACAATATCTGTATTCCCTGGTTCATGTGCACATTGGCATAGCATTGCTGAACTAGGAAAGAATGCACAAAACCCAATATGGCAAACACTAGATTCTTTCCATTAAACTCCTGTGATCTATTCATGATAAATTCTGCACTTCAAATGTAGCAGGCTATGATTCTGATAGATAACTATTTGAGTAATATATTTAGCTTGTAGAATATGAATTCATGTGGCTGTCCATAACCCAGGCTTCCGGCACTTTTTCTATGAGGATACTTAGCAGCCATATCCACTATACAGGGCTGCGAGCATAACTAGAGTGGTTGAAGATAGGTACTACTGTATGTCTAGGAGTGCCATGTATTTATATGAGTTATGTTATATTGTGTGGAATGGGCCTTTCTCTATGCCCCACCGGTCGTGGTGACATAAGCGGTAGAGCGCAGGCTTCCCATGCGGAAGGTCGGGAGTTCGAGTCCCAGCTGAGTCAAATCAATGACTAATAACATTGATACTTGTTGCTATGTAACCTGGCGCTCGGCATTAATAGGATAGGACAAGGACTGGTTTTCACAGTATATCAGGATAATGTGCCTGTGTGGGATACCGGGTCATGGTGCCAGTGGCCTGATCTCCCAGTGGGGCAGCACTATAAAGTCACCATGAATGTACACTGTCACAAGTCAGTATCAGTCCTGATATGACCTTAGATGTTGCTAGGATGTAAAACAACAAACAAACAAACAATCTTTATGCCTGTATTACCCAGTAACTTTGTGCCTATATTTTATACGGACACAGGCCAACTTGGAACAGTGAAACTGCCCTGCGTTGCACACACACCCACACAGTAACCACATTGTTAGCGGCTCCCCACCCGTCTGGTCGCCATTTTGTTAAATAGTCAAAGTGATGAATGGATCACAGGCGAGAAGGGAAATTAGCAATCTGCCTCCAGCGACATGATAACACTAACAGACTCAAAGTAGTCCTTCGCCTGAACAAATAACGGCCTCCAAGCAATGTCTTGTGAACCAACGTTATCTGCATTTACTGGACACCTTCCCGCGGCTCTAACATGGTTTTCTTTACACTTGCACCATCATACTTCTACCGCCTGTCCATGTCATATTACACATATATCATGTGCCACATATCATATGGTATATGACGCATATCACATATGTTGCATATATCACGTGACACACTATTTCGTGGGGGTTATATAAATTTGCCTACATACAAACAAGGAGAGAAGCATACTTGAAATCCGGGCCAACACTGGTGAAATATGGCGGCCAAGCGGCGGAGCTGGTGCTGGCGCCACTATCGAGTAGTCCCGTTGTTGCGGTTTCCCAGGGACACCAGTTTGCGAGGGACACATCGCTTCTGCACATGCGTCAAAATCGAACAGCATCGTCACTAACCTTATTAATTTAATATAATGTTTTCGGTAAAGATGTTTTCTATATGTGTACCAAATGATTTGTGTCTAGATGGTGTAATTTGAGAGATATTTGACTTCTTCTGTATTTTCTGGATGAACATTGCTCACGACCATTGACAATGCCTTGAATTTGACGGTACACGCAGTGCAAAACGTTAGTTTTATTCAAAATTAATAGAATTCAAGAACCCTAACCGTATAAATTTAATATAGTCTTTATGGTAAAGATGTTTTCTATATGTGTACCAAGCGATTTGTTTCTAGATGGTGTAATTTGGGAGATATTTGACTTCTTCTGTATGAAGATTTGCTCATGGCCGTTAACAATGCATTTGAATGGAAGTGTCCCTGGCAAACTGGTGTCCCTCGGAATCCGCATCACCGGGCTCGCAGGCACTGGGCAGCGATTGGACATTATTAGATATTACAAATATATATACACGATCTCGGAGAATATATTTATTATTAACGTTTACTCCAGCAATTTATATACGCATAATATTATTATTATACTCCTTATATTATGGGAATATTATTTAGGCTGGAGCCTATGTTGCATATATCACGTGACCTAGTAGAGTACTATTTTGTGTGGGTTATATATTATGGGAATATTATTTATGCTGGAGCCTATGTCCCCCACCACTGTCTATACATAATCTCATCAGCCTTCGAGACCATACGCCACATGCCACACGCCACACGCCACATGCCTACACAACACAAAACCACACACCACACACCCCTCCCCCACACAACACACCACAAACCCATATCGTCCCCAATACGCCATCTGCCACCTACTAGACACCAAATACACTTACCACGCACCACTCATCCATCCCACACACCACACATTCATGTCATACACCACATACTTACTACACGTCTAATTTACTTACTACACACCACACACCCATACCACTACCACCTGACACCATATACTAGATATAGACAAGTCCTCCGGTTCGAGTTCGGTTCCAGCACAGGTTAGGTACAGGAACAGCCAGTGGTGGCGCCACCGGTCGCACTGTGGAGGTACAGGAAGGTGGAGATAGTAGCAACGGTATACAATAATAATAATATTAATAATGAAGTAGCGCCTTTATACTCGCATAATACCTTATACATCGCACAACACACACACACACACACACATATATATATATATATATATATATATATATAGTATATAATATATTATATATAAATTCCTCTAGGCTGACTGGCGTAGGGGGGGGGGGGCACCCAGGTACAACATGCTGCAGAGAGGAGGGGGGGTTACTCCACCAATGCGGCAGCGCCGGACGAAGAGATATGATTTATTTCCCCTCAAGCATTTATACTCGGATAATACGGTATACAAATTACAATACATATACCGTAGGATATATCTCATATAATGCACCCCCTTATACAATGGCGTCCACTTCCAGTTTCAGTGGCCCGACACGACGATAGAGCACAGCCGATATACCACGTCGACACAGACACATATGTCACAACAGCGCCACAACGAGAACCTGTTATTTCCGCATCACCCGCCGCCCGCTTGTTCCGTGATGAAGACGGCGACAAGCGGTGGCCGGGCCGGGCTGTCCCCGGGGCCCCTCCGGCAATGTTTCTGTTGGGCCCGGGACCATTATTCCCATCACCAAAGAGGTGTGTGTTGGTGGTATAGTGGTGGTGGCGGCAGCGGTGGTGATGGTGGTGGTGGGAGAGGGGTGGGGGAGGGGGAGGGAGGAGTGCTACACGTAGGGTGTGTGTTAGGGATAGGGGAGGGCGATGGGCGCGGAAAAGGCTCAATCGGGACTGGGGGGGGGGGGGGGGGGGGTAGTTCAAGAAGTAGTAGTAGGGTGTGTATTGGGGATAGGGGAGGGAGATGGCCATGGAAAGGGACCAATTGAGACTGGCGATAAATACACGCAGGCGGGGCGCAGTCTTTAATTACACCCCCGGAAGGAGGCTACTTGCTCCGGGTGTATCCTGCGGGCAAGGACGGGAGGTGGGGCGGGAGGTGGGGGTGGGGGTGTGTGGCGGCGGGTGGTTTTGGTCGCAGGTGTTTTGTCTGCAAATACACACAGAGGTGCAGACACACCCCCTCTTGTTGGGATCAGTCACCGGGGACGGGCTAGTAAGAAATAGTAGGCACTGTGGTCTTTGAAGTTAAAGTTGAATAAACCAATGGATTTGAATTTCTGCAACATTGTTTAAATCTATATATTCATAGGTTCATCGCTATAGGAACCTTTCGTTAGTTTGAGGTGATCTTTGATGATAAATTATTAACTTTGCATATATTTCAAATGAAAGTGTGCTAAGTTGGTTTTGACATGCACGACGAAATGATGGCACTACAGGATTAAGCAATAAAAGGTTCCATCAAGTTAAATTGGAGTATTCACTGTTAATAACAGTGTTATGCACAAAAAAACACGCATAATATGAGCAGCAGTATCTAAGTTGGATATATAGATTCAGGTAAGTGTTGCTTTTTGGTGTTTATGCTGTCCATAACATGTAAGCCCGGTTGCTCGGGCCTGTTTTC
The DNA here is from genome assembly GCA_030323885.1 of Branchipolynoe longqiensis. Taxonomy (NCBI): domain Eukaryota; kingdom Metazoa; phylum Annelida; class Polychaeta; order Phyllodocida; family Polynoidae; genus Branchipolynoe; species Branchipolynoe longqiensis. Next base: position 82,153,529 of record CM059191.1, on the reverse strand, counting down.
AATGCTGGGCAGTTTTCAGCTTTTTTCTTTTTCTTATAGTTGGTGTTTATGGTTAGTAAATCTATGTTAGTTTTTTTGGTTTTACTTGACAATTGTTTTCCTTCTACTTTTATCCCTAGACTAGCCTACTCTATTTACATATTATAGACGTGTCTGCATTTCTTTTTTCTTTCAGAAAATTTGTTGCTTTCATCGGCCAAGAGAATTAAACCTCATATATTAATTATTACGCAACCATTTTAAGCAAGTTTGACAAACATGTTGACAATCAGCATTCTGCCGAAATCAAATGAAATGATGATATAATTCAATGGTAATTTCCCCTCGCTTATTCAACGAATGTAGTAAATAATAATAATAAGTACAGGTTACCAACAAGGTGCACAAGAAGCAGCAATGGTATGTTACTAGCAATGGTAACATCAAAATGCAGTGCACATAATCGCAGTCTAGTTAACAGGAGGGCCAATATCTGGAGTAAACTGCCAGCTGCAACAAGAAATGTAGTAGAAAAATAGTAGTGCTTAAGAAACTATTAAAAAAATATATATATAATCTAGAAAAATATATAATTATGATTAACGTGATGCTATAGCAGTAGGCGCGCTTCGATGGTTACATGCAAAATGCTGGTTGATGTTGTATAATAAAAATAATAAAATAATATTTATTTCCACATGATCAATGTACACACAAGTTGATATTTATATTAGTAATTTTGTCACATGAAAAAGGAGAAAGCAGAAGTACAATACTTATGAGGTGTTTCCCCATTTAAAAATAACACACATACATTACTTATGCCATAGAAATAATGAATAGAAAAATAAAAGTAAAAGGCATATCAACATTACCCTCAATACTGTAAATTACATCGCAATGTTTATGTACTAGACTACTATGTATTTTCCCTCTGGTAAAGCTTAAATATTTTCTTTTCATACATTCGTTTAAACATATAGATGTTTTTTTAACAGTTGATATTATCATCAAGTGAATTCCATAGTTTTATACCACATATAGGTATTACATTGAAACTTTAAAGTTTTTCTTGCAAATACTTGTCTTAGGTTGTTACTCTGCCTTGTATCATGGCTACTATCTGAACTTATTTTGAATAAAGACTGTAGAATCTTTGGATTTATATTTCCTTAGTACAACACAAACAAGTAACTGATTAAACCTGTCAAAATCAATATGCTTAGCAGCATTATTAGACTTTAGGGACTTATTAGGAACTAATGAAATTAACAAGTTACAATAGAAATGCATTTAAAAAACAAAAAGGTAAATAGACTAACACAACGAATGGTTAAAGCTGGATTTTGGATTGGTTGTAATCTACAAACAGGTAGAACCCTTAAACAAGAAACCCAAAATTATTATGAAGGCACAATTAAAAAGATTTGAATCAAATTGGCGTAGTGCTCGCCAGCAGTGAAAACAAGTGCTAACAGTAACACACTTATCCATTATGGGTAAGGTAATTAAATCCCCCCCCCACCCCCGAAAAAATATTAAAAAGTAACGGATTCATTAATGACTTGCTCTTGGTAACAAATGAGGCCATGTTCACACTGTTTGGTGATGATGGGGCCTTCCCAGTCCATAGCCCAAACATTGCATCTACAGCAGAGGTAGTTCAGGATGTACTAGCTAAGGTTAACATCTGGTGTAAGGAAAATCAACTGACAATTAATGCAAACAAATCTGAATACATAATTTTTGCAACCAAAGTAAAAGAAATCCAGAGCACAACCTATCAATTTACATTTGGGTGATGCAGTATTGAATGAGGTAGACACATACAAATATTTAGGGACCACACTCGATTCTACACTAAATGGTAATCAACAACTCTCAAGACTTAATCAAATGATAGCCATAAAAATGACAACTTTCAGAAAAATTAGGTACTACATGAGCAAGAATACAGCCCTGTTACTATATAAAGCCACTATTCTTCCAATAATTGACTACAATTATTTAATATATGGACTGCTGACAAAACAACAAGAAAACTAATTACAGAGGATTCAAAACAGGGCACTTAGAACAGTCTACAGAGGAAAAACCCTGTCTGTAAAGGAAATGCATGCTAAAGCACAAGTCAGCTAACTTAGCCAAAGGAGGGACACACATCTCCTCAGTCTCATGTATAAAAGATCCAATGATGAACAATATGTTGACCATACAAACATAGTAACCAGACAGAGCGATGCTACACTTCTAAAAATACCCAAGCCACTAACAAACAAGCTGACTAAAGCACCAATTTACAGAGGTGGCACATTGTGGAATAAACTTTCATTGAGGACAAGACGGTCCACAAGCCTCCTTGAATTTAAAAACTTAATGAAAATACAACAGGCCTGTCAGACCCCTACACAGTTATAGGTATTCTAAAGGCCATCCTTGCCCTGACCCTTGTACATACATATATATATAGTACATATAATTTATTATGCATGTATAAATAGGCGGAGTATTTATTATTATTATTATTTATTCTTCAATATATTATTATTGTCCAATCAGTGACTTGCCCTGAGTTGCCCCGGTTGCCTACTACCAGCGCCACCACCGGGCGCTTTTCTCACCAATCCGCCTGGGCAAGTCACTGCCACACTGGATTTCAAAAGATCTCGAACGGGTGGGTGGACTGCTTGCTCACTGTTCTAAGGTTATTAGGGGTGGTAGGACTTTTACCAGATGCATTTACGATCTTATGTCCAACCTAAAGCAGCCCTACCACAGAGTCCGTCTGAATAAGGGAGTTAGGGATGACATCGACTGGGGGCTGAACTTCGCTAGCGCATTTAACGGTAAGGCTAAGATCCTGGGGAAGTTTGCCCCCGTTATATCAACCTACAGCGATGCCTCCAACTGGGGTTTCGGGGCCCTCCATGGGAACGATTGGTTGGTCGGCTCCTTCCTTGGCAGAGCCAGCGAGCCTCTTGAGGCCTACGTCGGCCACCACCTTGTCATCCCTCCTCCTGACGTCGGGACATCACACATTAATGTCCAGGAGATGTGGGCTGTCTATGCGGCCTGCCTCCGTTGGAGTGCTGGCTGGGCCGACAGCACCGTCATGATCGTGACTGATAGTGCTGTGGTTCGGGCAGCACTGAACACAGGCAGGTCGAGATGTAAAGGCATTATGTTTTTTCTCCGCAAGCTATTTTGGCTTGCGGTGGAAAATAACTTCATATTTGAATCCGTTTATATACGTAGCAGCCTTAATGTTATCTGTGACGCTCTCAGTAGACTGAATCAGAATGTCAGCGTTGACAGGATTAGGGCAGCCGACGTCGCTGGTGCACTATGCTGTGGCCACGTCTTTGATGCCTCGTTTGTTTGTTGCAGGGATATCGGCGCTAAAGGAGGAACAGGTGGGATATCAGCGCCAGTATTACGCAAAGAACTCGGCCATCGCGAGGCGGGTTCAGGTTCAAAAATATTTAACCTATGTTGAGTCGTTCAACTCATCCAGGGCCCCTATCCCCTGTTCCTCCGAGCAGGTCGCCCTCTATGCTACTTGGCTCGCCCGCTCCCTGAAGTATCGGTCGATCCTAAATTACCTGAGCGGCCTGAACTATTTCCTGAGGCAAAACGGGGAGCCGTCTATTGACTACAAGGGTTTCGTTTTGGCCTCCACTTTAAAGGGAATCCGTCGGGTCAAGGGTGATGTACCTCGACGGGCGATGCCGATGCTTCCATACATGCTTCAACGGATTTTCTCGCTCCTAACTGAGAATCCAGGCCACGTTGCATGGAGGGCGGCCATTCTATGCTCCTTCAGAGGTCTCCTGCGTAAGTCGCAAGTGACTATGTCAGACTCTACCCTTCGTAGGTCTGACTTTGTCTTCTACGACTGGGGGATGCTCCTGACCATCCGACGTTCCAAGACTATACAATTCTCGGAACGGGTGCTCGAGATCCCAATTGCCAGGTGCTGCGACACCGCGGTCTGTGCAGTGCATTGGACCGAGAGACACTTTGCGCAGATCCGGGCCGACCCATCTGAGCCCGCCTTCCGGATCCCATGCTCGGACGGTCTCTCGTACCATGTTTACCAGGAGACCTTAAGGATATTTGCCACTAGGGCTGGGCTTGACGCGTCCACCCTCTCTTCCCACTCCCTTAGACGGGGGGGCTGCACCTTTCTTGCTATGTGTGGGGCCACAATCGAGGAGTTGAAGGCTAGAGGCGATTGGGCCTCCGAGACGGTGTATAGCTACCTGCAGACCCCCCTTGGTACTCGTATAGTGAACGATTTTAGGGTGGTCGCGGCCCTTTGCTCGGATGAGTCGCGTGTTGGGTTGGAGGGAGTCGCTTAGGCTTCTCCTTGGCCTGTTATCTCGCTTGCCCAGACGCTCAATAAAAGTGTCCGACCCAACACGCGTCTCTATCCTTCCTTCCTATACGTAGCCACACTTTATAGTACGTATAATTTATTATGCATGTATAAATAGGCAGAGTATTTATTATTATTATTTATTCTTCAATATAATATTATTGTCCAATCAGTGACTTGCCCTGAGTTGCCCCGGTTGCCTACTACCAGCGCCACCACCGGGCGCTTTTCTCACCAATCCGCCTGGGCAAGTCACTGCTACACTGGATTTCAAACTTTTACCGGTATGCCTGTTATCTCGCTTGCCCAGACGCTCAATAAAAGTGTCTGACCCAACACGCGTCTCTATCCTTCCTTCCTATACGTAGCCACACTTTATATATATATATATAAATGTTCTCAAATGCACTACACAGCCCTGCATGATGATCCCCTTCCCACCTCTACCCCATCCCTACTACGCCTTCTTTCCAAACCTATTACCTAACATTTTCCTTTAAATTGACATAAAACCTTTCTGATGTAAGTCCCCACTGCAATCTCACACCTCGATCCCATCATTAGGCCACACAAAACAGAACACTTGTGATGGGATTAAAAAAATGGGCAGGTTTCTCACAATTGTTATTGGTGATTGGATATCTTTTTGAAAAAAGAAGAGAGAAAGCAAAGGAAGAAAGAAGTGTCTAAAGACAATTCTAGAATCATCTTGTACATTTATTGATGCATGCTCACCAAGTGCATAACACATGTTGAACTGGAATTGTATGCAGTTACTAGTACGACGAATAGTCAATTTATATTATGCTTCTATTTTCGAACAGGTTTTTCATGTGGTTATTATTGCAATTGATATCGTCATTTATGTACCAACAAATTGTAATGAACGGCCGGAAGAGCAGTGCTCTGGCACTGACAAAAGACATTATTCGCTGAATAAAATACATTTTGGAAAAGTCAAATAACCCCACTCACTTCGGGCTGGTGGATATCACTTTAATCAGACGTTGTATCTTGCTGGGTATTTATTGCACTGGAGGGTATTGTTACTTCTACAACTTAGCTACATACACTCTGCATTTTTGCCTATAACAATACTAAAACTCCAACAACCAACCATCCAGTGATTCAACACAGTAAAGGTGCCATGAGAGTGCACTGTCACTGTCCTAATATGGCGTTAGTTGTTGCCAGGACACAAAGCTCCAACAACAACAAAAACCAACAAAGACAAGCATTCTTGTTTCAATCTTCCACGATTTCACAGTAACGACAACTGCATAGGGTCACGCTGAGCGAATAATGAGTGTGTAGGTAGGCTTAGCAGTATATACTATTAAACATAATATCCCCCAGCAGGGATCTTAGGCTTAAGGGACTGTTGGGTTGAAAAATAACCCAGCTATAAATAAAATATTAAAGTTACTTAATGCAATTGTTTTGAATTCCTGCAATATTAAAAAAAATATATATATTAGGTTGAGCGTTCCAATCAACCTTTCTTTACTTTCTATAAACTTTCAATTTAAAATGTTAACATTGGAGATATTTGAAGTAAGAACAATGCCAACTTAATGTTGGTGAGCTCACCAAAATGCTAGATATCATAGGCTTTGCATGACCACGTTTGGCCATAACAGTATAGTCACAGTACAAGAGCACCAAACTGGAATACATGTTTAAAGCTGCATTGTGCAATGAAAACATAAAAACTTTCAAATCGAACACTGATTAAAGCCCCGTTCCCACATGGGCGTTAAGTCGCCTCAACTAGTTCGCCTACTTTAAATCGACTCAAAACGTGCATGTGAACGCGCCTCTGAGGCGAATTAGGGCTGATTCGACTCAACTAGTTCGCCTCATGGAGACCGCTTCGTGAGGTGGATTAAATGAGGTGAACTAGTTGAGGCGACTTAAGGCCCATGTGTGAATGGGGCTATAGATTTGACTCTCCAACTTAGATACTGGTGCATTAATCATCACTTTATTTGCTGCAAAGAAATGTAACCTATATTACCTAAATTTAAAAGAACTGGACGGATGCCAAATGAGTTAAGCACCCGTCTCCCATTTTGATAAGTTTGTTTGTTTGTTGTTGTTTTACGTCCTACCAACATCTAAGGTCATATCAGGATGGGTACCGACTTGTGACAGTGCACACTCATGCTGCCACACTGGAAGACCAAGCCGCCAGCACCATGACCTGATATTGCACTCAGTTACATTATCCTGACACTGAGCCAACCAGCCCTATCCTAATAATGCCGTGTGCCAGGCTAGGAAGCGACACATATCAATTTTACGTCATTGGTTTGACTCGACCAGGGTTCGAACCCACGACCCCACGGTCTACCAACACGGGAGACGGACACTCTAACTCATTCGGCCATCCCGTCTGGTCCCATTTTGGTAAGTCATGGGTCTCAAACGCATGGGTTCAAACTCTGGCTGAGTCAAAGCAATGACTTAAAAATTGATACTTGTTGCTACTAAAGCTGCGTTTACACGGGCGAGTTAAAACGCCCCAGCTGGAACCAGTTGCCTAGAACGTTTTAAATGTGTCCGTGTAAACGTGCCACTGCGCCGTTTTAGGGCTGAAACGTTTCAGCTGGAACGTTCCGCGAATACCACCTCCTGAGGTGGTCTACAGGAAACGTTTCAGCTGGTTCCCAGGCGGCGATTGTGTACAATAGCAGTGCTCGCCGGCAACAGGGGGAGCAGTAGCTAATCGCTGGTGCCCGGCAGTGTTAGGGCCCGATTACGCCGAAATCTAGTGAATGTGATCATATTTAACAGAATTACAGACTCAAATAATGAAATTTAATTAAATTAACCTCAAATTCCAAGCGATATTAACGTAGCAGCTACATCGGCGTCGAATCGCCGAGTGTAAACAAAACAAATAGCAGTCCTCTTTCGGCAATAAATGACACTATCGCCAGTTGAGCATATTGACTCCACTTTCAGTATTCCGACCACAATAATGTGGTAATGTAAGACTAAGTTCTTCCTAATAACGGAGTCAAGACGGGAAGCTTGGGTCACTTACAAATTCTAGGTCTCAACCGAGATGATGCAGTTTGTCTGTCTACACACTCCGAGCACAGTGTGCGCTGTTTAAGTCGGGCCTGTGTGTGCAGTGAATGCGGTATGTGTACAACTGAGGTCATGTGTGTGTGCAGCTAAATCCCTGTGTGTGCAGTGTGAGCCCTGTGTGTGCAGTCAGAGTCATGTGTATGCAGTCAGAGTCATATGTGTGCAGTCTAGCCCTGTGTGTAGCCTTAGCCTTGCGTATACAGTTGGAACTCTGTGTGTACAGTCAGAACCTTTTGTGCAGTCACATCCTTGCGTATGTGGTCTGAACCTTGCGTGTTGTCAGATCCGTGTGTGTGGAGTCAGAGCCTTGTGTGTTATCTGAACTCTGTTTGTGTAGTCAGAGCCGTGTGTGTGTGCAGTCGGAGCCGTGTGTGTGCAGTCAGAGCCTTGTGTAAACAGCCTGAGGCATGTATGTGCAGTCAGAGGCATGTGTGTGGAGTCAGAGCCTTGTGTAAACAGTCCGAGGCATGTGTGTGCAGTCGGAGCCATGTGTGTGCAGTCAGAGCTGTGTGTGCAGTCAGGGCCCTGTATAAACATTCTGAGGCATGTGTGTGCAGTCAGAGCTTTGTATAAACAGTCTTAGGCGCGTGTGTGCAGTCAGAGCCATGTGTGTGCAGTCAGAGCCTTGTGTAAACAGTCTGAGGCATGTCTGTGCAGTCAGAGCCGTGTTTGAGCAGTCAGAGCCTTGTGTAAACAGTCTGAAGTATGTGTGTGTGGTCAGGGCCCATATGTATGAGCCCGGGTTAGCGGTCTTAACCCTGGGTCATGCGGATTTCCCAGGTTAGCGGCGAAAAGTCTGTATGTATGTGTCGGGGTTAAACTAACTCGGCGAGTTTAAAGTCGCCTGCACTAACCCCATGCGAAAGGAGGGCTAAAGGTGGGGTTAGGCACCGATTATGGCCAAATCTATTCAATGCGATCATATTTAACAGAATTACATACGCAATAAGTGAAATTTGATCAATTTAACCCTAAATTCGAACCCTCCTTAAGGCTACCGCCGCATTGGTGGCGATATTAATAGTTATATTTTCGAATCGACGAACGTACAGTCAACAAACCGCCACCGCCGCCAGTATGGAAAGCGACGTCGATGCGGTGGTGGCGGCGATTTGTTTACTTTATGTTCGTCGATTCGAAAACATAACTATTAATATCGCCGCCAATGCGGCGCTAGCCTTAAGGAGGGTTCAAATTTAGGGTTAAATTGATCAAATTTCACTTATTGCGTATGTAATTCTGTTAAATATGATAGCATTTAATATATTTGAGCCTAATATATGGCTACAAATGCAGAGGGATTTCCCAAATCTATAAATAACTGAAATGTTAGCTAACCCGAGCGCGCTTTGGTCTCATACATCCCCCGTGACACATTTGGAACTCAGGGTTTAGATAACCCGGACCCGCCTTTAACCCTGGTACGGTTAAAAATTGGCTCATTTATTTGGGCCCAGGGCTGTGTGTGCAGTCAGAGCCTTGTATAAACAGTCTGAGGCATGTGTGTGCAGTCAGAGCCATGTGCGTGCAGTCAGAGCCTTGTGTAAACAGTCTGAGGCGTGTGCGTGCAGTCAGAGCCGTGTGTGTGCAGTGAGTGCCTTGTGTAAACAGTCTGAGGCGTTTGTGTGCAGTCATAGCCGTGTGTGTGCAGTCAGAGCCTTGTGTAAACAGTCTGAGTCGTGTGTGTGCAGTCAGAGCCGTGTGTGTGGAGTCAAAGCCTTGTGTAAATAGTCTGAGGCATGTGTGTGCAATCAGAGCTGTGTGCGCGCAGTCAGAGCCTTGTGTAAACAGTCTGAGGCATGTCTGTGCAGTCAGAGCCGTGTGTGTGCAGTCAGAGCCTTGTGTAAACAGTCTGAGGCATGTATGTGCAGTCAGAGCTGTGTGTGTCCAGTCAGAATCCTTTGTGCGGTCACATCCTTGTATGTCCAGTTAGAACCCTGTGTGTGCAAGGTGAGCTCTGTGTGTGCAGTCTGAACCCTGTGTGTAACCATAGCCTAGTGTCTACAGTTAGAACCCTGTGTGTGCAGGCTGAGCTCTGTCTAGCAGTCTGAACCCTGTGTGAACAGTCCTAATCCTGTGTAAACAGTTAAAGCTCTGTGTGCGCTGTCAGATTCCTGTCTGTGTAGTCTAATGCCCCGGTCACATACATGTTACTGAACGTAGTTGAACGTTGGTGAACATAGTGGAGGCTAACGTGGGTCAAAGGTGATGTAAGTATGTTAAACTATATTGAAATACGTTAAGGTATGGCAGGTTTTGGTAAGGATAAATACGTTACGGTATGGATAAATACGTTAAAGTATGGATAAATACCTTACGGTACGGATTCCGGGACGTTCAACTACGTTCAACTATGTTCAACTACATTAGCCTCCACTATGTTCACCTAAGTCCACTAATGGCTATGGAACCAGGGCTTCGTCCAAGTATGCTAGAGTACGCTAGAGCATGCTAGAGTATGCTAGTGTACGCTAGCATACGCTAGAGTATGTTACCATCATGGATGCAAATTCAGCCCCTAACGTAGCAATCTTTTGAACATGTCCAAAAATTAAACCGGAACTCACGGCCCACCCACATTATTACCAAGGAGAAGTACGGATTCCGGTACATTGAACTGTGTTGAACTACGTTGAACTACATTCAACTACGTTCAACTACATTAGCCTCCTCTGTGTTCAACTACGTCCATTAACGTGGATGTGACTAGGTCTTAAGAATTGTGTAAGCAGTCAGAAGCCTGGGTGTGCAGTCAGAGCTAGTCTTGTATGTGCAGTCAAAGCTGATGGTCTTCTGTTTCTGCCTCCATTTTTGTAGATCGAAAACAGTTTTAAAACCATCATATATACTTTACCGGAGTTTGAAGAATCTTCTATTTTAAAGAATTGACACTTGCATATATTTTAAGTGGACATCCAACAAATTAATGATAGTCTGTTTATCAACATGGCGGACATAATATTAATAGGCTTTACTCGTGACAATTACTATTAAAGTAACTTAGTATTGCTTCAGTGAGGCCCGAAATCAATTTGTTAGTTGTTGTTTAACGTCCTACCAACATCTAAGGTCATATCAGGACGGGTACCGACTTGTGACAGTGCGCACTCATGGTGACTTTATAGTGTTGACCTGATATCCCACTCAGTCACATTATCCTGACACTGAGCCAACCAGTCCTTGCCATATCCTAATAATGCCGAGCGCCAGGCTAGGAAGTGACAAGTATAAACTTTTAAGCAATTAGTTTGACTCGACCAGGATTCGAACCCAAAAACTCATGGGTTCCGATCTCCCGATCTCCCAAAACAGGAGACTGACACTCTACTCATTCGGCCACCCTGTCTGGTTCCCTAAATCAGTAAATGCTTAGTTAAAGCTGCATAGTCCGATGAAAGCATCAAATTTTCAAAACCAAAATAGTGATATAAACTTGAGTCTACACACATAACTTAGACACTGGTGCACTTATCAAACATTTGTCATCACATAGAAGGGAATACAGAGGTAATTTAATAGAAGTTTAGAACCTGTTAGTGTTACAGCAGAAGTCTATGGAGTAAGAGTTTTGGCATGCTGGCCAAAATTAATTTTGTATGTTTGCACTTCAAATATCTCAAAACGTAGCCATCTAAAATAAAAGATACTTTACACTAAAGTAAGGTAGATTATAACAATCAGCCTAATATATTTATCTTAGAAAATGACAGAAACTCAAAATCATCGGACTATGCAACTTTAATGAGTCTGCCAATATCTAAGTTGGTTGGACATGTAGGATCTAATTTATGTCAGTGTTTTGGTTGAGGAAAAGTGATGCTTTCATCGGCCTATATCAGCAATCTAAGGACTGTGCATCACCTTACTCATTGAGCAGGTCGCACCATCATGCCAATCACTCCACAGCCCCCCCCCCCCCTTATCCTCCTCCCCCCTCCCTCCACATACACCCTCAACAAAGGCCCACCTCATGCACTGAGTGGAAGAGGCGGAGTTGCCCACCACTGACCACACACAATTAGAAGCAGCATTCCCACCAGGTAGGTCTCAATCACTAGTCGCGACCCTTATTACCCCAACCCACACCCACACCCACACCCACCACACCCACCATCAACGATGGATTGCCACTGACCACGAAGCATCAGCGTTAATGAGACCCAATTAACCAAATCAACGCCGGCAGTCCATCACCCCACCCCCACCCACCCCCACCCACCCCACTACTACCCCACACCCACACCCACACATACTCACACCGCCTACATACAAGATCATTGCCAGCTCGCGTGTGCAGGGTTACCTGACTCCTCCTTACCATCATGCCACACACATATTCCCCACCAAAATATATAATAATAAATCTAACCGCAATAACAACAACACCCTTTAAAATGTTAAACTTAAAGATTCATAGTCCGATGAAAACATAACATTTTCAAAATCAAAGACATTATCTAGATTTGATTTGACTTATCTAGCTTAGGATACTGGTGAACTTATTAAACATTTGTCACCATATATAAGGAATACTGAATCAATTTAATCGAACTTGTTACTGCAGAAGCCTATGGTGTCAGAGTTTTGGAGTGCTTGCCAACATTATTTTGTGCAAGGTTGTATTTGAAATATATTTTTTTTTAAGTTAGCCATTTCATCAAGCTAAAGTAAGGTAGATTTTAATGATCAACCTAAGACATTTATTTAAGAAAATGGCAGAAACTCAAATCGTTCGGACTATGCAACTTTAATTAAGGTTACACCTATAATTAAAGTTGCATAGCCTGATGGTTTTGAGTTTCTATCATTTTCTGAGATAAACATATTAGCTTGATCATTATTATTGACCTTACATTAGCATGGAATAAATTTGATTTCGAATGGCTAACTTTTGAGATATTTTAAGTGCAAATATGCTAAATTAGTTTCGGCAAGCATGCCCAAAATAGCCTTATGCAATAACAGGATCTCTTAAATTGACTCACCATTCATTCCCTTCTATTATGTGGCAACACATGTTTAATAAGTGCACCAAGAACTAAATGAAATGCGTAGAATCAAATACACATAAGTTCTTTGATTTTGAAAATGTGATGTTTTTAATGGACTGAAGGCTACATTCCTTACACGTGGTATGCCGCATGTGAATGCGAATGCGGCAAAAAAATCTAAAAGCATCTAAGTCAATGGGGGTGATTCCATGTGTCTGAAAGCGAATGCGAATGCGAATGCGAATGCGGCAACTGAATCGGTCCGTGTAGCCATCGGTGCGGCATGCGAATGTGAATGCGAATGCGTTTGCCATAGAAAACAGTGTTAGAGAAACCTGATACTATGTGTGGGTGTGGGTGTGGGTGAAAGGACCCAACCCGTTCACATGCCGCATGCCGCATGCCGCATTCGCATTCGCATGCCGCATACCGCGTGTAAGGAATCCTAGCTTTATGCAGCTGTAATTAATGTTGTGTGTGACTGTGAGTAGTGCAGGGTTGGTCAGTGAAATGTTAGTGAATGTGGGCGTTGGTGTGACGTTGAGGTGTGGGGTGGTGGACACGAGATGGCGCTGTCGGACAGGTCACTCCCACTTAGATGTGTCAAGTCGCCGCAGCAGCTTGCTGAATGCTAAATGCTGAATGCTGAGTGAGATGTGGACTTATCGAAGGATGATGAAATTATCATGGACAAAGAAGATCACCAACAAAGAAGTTCTCAGAAAAATTAAAAATAAGAAATGCTTGTTTGCCACTATACAGACAAAGAAACTTACTTATTTTGGCCATATCATAGCGTACATTGTTGGAAGGGAAGGTGAATGGCAGCAGAGGGAGAGGGAGACCAAGAACATCATGGTTTACAAATATTTCACAGTGGACAGGCTTGAATTATTCACAGTCTATCAGAAAAGCACACCATCGGGACAAGTGGAGACCATTGCATCCAACCCTCGACTATAGAGGACAGAACTATTGATTGATTGATTGAATGCTGTATGTGACAGCAATAACGCTGTCACTGTCAGAGCAGTTTGGGTTAAAGCTGCATAGTCCTATGAAAAGATAAAATTTTCAAAACCAAAACAATGATCTAGATTTGATTCTACATATCTAACTTAGATGCTGGTGCACTTATTAAACATGTGTCGTCACATATAAATTATAAGGGGATACTGAGCCAATTAATAGAACCTGTTACTGCAGAAGCCTATGGTGTTAGAGTTTTGGCAAGTTGCCAACATTAATTTCCGTTTCAAATATCTTAAAAGTTAGTGATTTAAAATAAAAGTTACTTCAAACTAAAGTAAGGTTGATTATAATGAACAATCTAATATGTTTATCTCAGAAAATGAGAGAAACTCAAAACCATTGGACAATGCAACTTTAAGCGGTCGCCATTTTCTCATTTACACACCAATTTTGGGTCACACCAAGAGTAGTTAGTACCGGACGCGGGGACGGAATCGGTAAGACTAAGACTGCTGGCTTCGCATTCGGAAGGTCTGGAGTTTGAATCCCGGCCGAGTCAAACTAAGGACTTACTGGTTGGATGTTTTTTTAAGATTTATACTGACTATCATGGATAAGTCTGAATAGACTTGTTTTCACCATTAGACAGTTTGTCGATAGAAAGCCCCAGCCTACACTTTTACCGACCCAAGGGATTTTTAACCTCCCACACCACATAGACATGGTATGAGAGCAACTGGCCTTTGATGACGCTGTAAGTTATACACAGCGGTGGAAATCCAAATTGGCAGAGGTGGGGGGATGGGGAATCGAACCACTGACCTTCAGATTAGGAGTTCGACCGAGAAAAAAGTCAGACACTCTAACCACTCCGCCACAGAGTTTTGGAGTTTTACGTCCTTTTTTTTGTCACCATTCTATTTGCATACACTCGTTGCACTAGAGCAATATCGCTATGAATTTCTATGGGTGTGTTGGGGTTTGACGTCCTAGCAGTCTAAGGTCATATCAGGACGGGTACCGACTTGTGACAGTTCGCACTCATGGTGACGTTATAATGGTGTCCCACTCAGAAATCATGCCGCTGGGACCATGGCCCGATATCCAACTCAGTCACATTATCCTGACATGGAGCTCACCAGTCCCTGCCCTATCCTATTAATGCATGGCTAGGAAGTGATAAGTATCAATTTTTGTAAGTAATTGGTTTGACCCAATGGGAAAGTGAACTCCCGATCTCCCACACGCGAGGCCCGCGTTCTACCGATTCAGCAACCCTACCCGATCCAATGACTTACTAAATTGATGCCTGTCGCTTCCTAGCCTGACGCTCAGCATTCAAACATAGTACAGTATAACCCCGTTAAACCAAACTTGTACACAAGAAACAAACTAAAACTTTCTGAAATTCCATATTGATGTATACACATATATTGTATATATATATTATATATATTTACATATATATATATATTTATATATACATTTATTATTAATAACGAAACTGTCGTATTAAAGAATTCTAGATAACTGTGTTACAGGGTGTGGTGGCCTAATCGGTAGAGGGCGGGCCTCGCCTGCGGAAGTTCCGGAGTTCGGTTCCAGGTTGGGTCAAACCTATTACTTTAAAATTGATACTTGTCACTTCCTAGCCTGGCACTCGGCATTAATTGGATAGGGCAAGGGCTGGCTAGCTCAGTGTCAGGAAAATGTGACTGAGTGGGGCAGCACTATAGAGTCACCTTGAGTCTGCTCTGTCACCAGTCGATACCCATCCGGATATGACCTTAGATGTTTGCAGCCTTCCATGCAGGAGACTGGCTGGCAAGGGGTTGGGGGGGTTGGGGGGGCAGCCAGGTGCCGGGCAACATCCTGCACCTGGGCCACGACGAGGAACAGCCTTTTGATGGCTGTTTTGATAACACTGGCAAATCAGCGCACATCAACAAGCTGGAGTTCTGGCCTATCCTTTGTGCCATGAACCATTGGGCGCATTGGTGAGCGGCCTGTAATGTGATAATGGTAACCAACAACACCACGGTCATGCATGCTCTAAATTTGGGTAGATCAAAGAACACGCAGATAATGAATTGGTTGTACGACTTGTTCTGGTTAGTAATAAATTTTAACTTTGATATTAGCTCAGTTTACATTAAGAGCAGTCACATATGGTGTGTGATAGCCTATCCCGTCTAAATGAGCACGACGTGAAGGCGCGCATGGCTGAAGCTATCACAACGGACCACATCTGTTGCGGCCATATATTCCAATGACAACCTCTTTACAGATACCCGCTCCCTCAAAAATTATTGTGATGAGCTAATGGACCAGCACTTGGCCCCCTCGACCAGACTTTGCGCCAGCTCGAGGCTCTGGAAATACATGACATTCTGTGAACTCTATGGTCTTCCTCCATCCCCCTGCAGTTCTTGGCAAGTCTGGCTATGCATCACTTGGCTAGCAAAATCGATGCGCTATGCTTCCATCCGCTCATATCTCAGCTCACTTAACCTACACCTCAAGGGCACAGGGGGGGGGAGGCGGTTGTTGATTATGACAATTTCAACATCCGCCGATGGCTGGCAGGGGCGCGCAGGTCGTTAGGCGATTCCCATCACCAAGCCGCCCCCCTCTTCCCCCCTTCCTGTCAGGCCAGAAAGCTGCCATGTTGGCCCCCCCTCTCAGACTTTCCCGGCCACACCTCATTTAAGGCAGCAATCCTGACTTCCTTTAGTAGCCTACTCAGGAAAGCACACATAAGACACTCGGATACCTTGCTTCTTCGGGAGGATTTCACCTTCCACCCCTGGGGCATGTCCGTCCGGGTTAGGAAGTCAAAGACAATACAATTTGCGGAGAGAACACTGGACATCCCGATTGCCAGGGTGTCCCATCCTCTTTTGTGCATGGTCAGGGTGGTGGAGCTCCACTTCGCCAAGCTCCTGGCTCACACGCCGGACCAAGCCTTCCGCACTCCCACACCCTCATGCCAATCACCCATGGAGTACCCTCACTACTGCTCAGTACTTAAGAGACTCTGCTACTGCTCAGGACGTGATCAAACACTCTTCTCGAGCCACTCGCTCAGGAGAGGGGGACCGCCTACCTACTAATGGCTGGCAGCTCGATCCAAGAGATCAATACCTGCGGCGACCAGGCGAGTGACTGGGTCTACCTCTATCGGCGCATTCCCCTCCAGGAACACATCTCCGATGATCTACGGGTCGTCAACCTCCTACTGGTGGTGGCATCTCCCGCCTAGGTTATTATTATTATTTTCTTTTTGAGTTGGGGGTTTTTGGTTTGGGTCTTATTCACCCTAACTCATACCGCATTATGTGTCTCTATCTTACTTGTATAGAGACTTGGTTGTCTCAACCACTACGTGAGAGTTATTGGATAGTGATAAGCCCGTTATCGCATGTAATAATACCTGGAGTGGGTGGCATTATCCCCCCCCCCTCCCCAGGGATGGGGGGGGGGGTACCACTAGCTCGGAGAAATTATTTTTAATAAAGGAGTAAGGGGTATTTTACCCCCTAACTCATACAGGATTATGTGTCTCTATCTTACTTGTATATATTTGTTTGTCTCAACCACTATGTAAGAGTTATTATATATGTATAATATGCATATCTATGAAAATGTATAATCTATGCATATAATATAAATATACATTTATATATATGGATATACATTCACAAACATACATATAACCTATCAGGTATACAGTAAAACCTCTCTAATCGACCACATCCACAGACCGACCACTCCCCCATATCTCTCACATTATTTGGGTTCCAACAATACCATTTTAATCATATTCTAACTCACTAAACCGACTCCCTCCCTGAATGGACCATATATACATGTTTAAACCTAATCCACCCCCGCTTAAGGTGAGCCTTCGTGTTAATTTATATAATTATTTCCATGTGAATTTCCTGGGCCAGCCGCGGGCCACAGATGCCTCCCGTCCCGTCTGCAGGTAGTCCGTGTCCATCGGTGTCGTTCCCGGGCTAAAGGCGACCAGCCAGAGTATCGTCTAAATACGGGTTTTGCCCTACTCGCATTTATCGGCGTAAAGCATTTACTTAGTTATTTCAACTATCTGGCTGGTCTCCCTGCCTTACGGTGTATTTAATATGTTTAAATTGATCCAGAACTAAGGAGACGCGCTAGTGTCGCTGCCATGGTCACTGATAATCAGCCTAAATTACTGTCATATTTTAGCCAAAAGAACTCTACGTTAATTCTGTTAATATGTCTGTTGGGTTAAGTAGCTGCATATGGGCTATTAGGCTTAAGGCCCTTAATTGTATATAAAGCAATCAAATATTAAGTTTGACCATTGCAGTTAATCTATAGAAGTCTGGAGAATAGTCAAGAATGCAAGGAACATTCCAATTTACCTTTCCAAGAGCTCACGGCTTTATTCTTACCCAAACTAACAAGCAATCGTAGCAACATGTTGTATATGCATTATTCAATCCCTCCCATATTATTAAGTTAAAACAAGTTTAGAATTTCGACAATAAAAGCCTAAATCTCGGCTGAAACATCAGAGCATCATAAACACGTCTGATGGGTCTGGGTCCGAACGCTCGCCCTCCTCTCGCTGCCAGGAGAGTCGCAATGGACGTCTCCTATCAACACTTTACGGCCGGAAACCCGGGGCCTCGCAAATGTTGGCATTTGCGAGTCTGCCATGGCCAGTAGCCCGCATTTCCAAATGCGGGTTAATCGGTCCAAGCTCGCAAATGTCACAAGGCAGATAGTCCCGCCCACTTCACATGTATACATATACATATTGAATTAGTGACCTTTGCTTCACTATTTACAGTTTCAATAAAAATAAAAATAGACTTAAAATACAATGTACAACAGTGCAAGTCTACAGTCTACGCGTGACCTTTGACCCACATCATGTTCGGTATCAGTACAGTATAACTATAACTATAAGGCCTTTAATACCCCAAGTGGCATGACTCAGTCGAGGTGTTTAGCAAACACCCCATTATTCTCTGGAGTTAAAAAAAGAAGAAGAGGGAGAGAATGCCGAGAGAGAATGCCGCGGAGACAATTACAGGTGTGTAGAGGAGAGGGGTGTAGGCCTCTAACCCCATTTACCCGGTCAGCAGTATGGATAGTACTAAAACTACTATCAGCGTGGGGAAATAAGATAACGATCGCGCCATGCTTTATAAACCCAAATGAGTGTTTTATTCAACGGTGGAGGCATTTCATGACACACACCAAAACACCCTCTTTTTCTCTCTTTTTGTTGTTGTTGATGGTGTGTTTATACTGTTCGTGGCATGTAAGCTGAGTGCTCGGGCTTGTTTTCAATGCTGGCCAGTTGTAGTAGTGGTTTAATCTTATCACACAGTAGGAGGTACATGGTTTTGTTTCTCACACAGTAGCAGGTACATGGTCATTATTTAGTATCTGTAGATGTTTGAGCTTGTCTTGTGTTGGGGTTGGCTATCCAAGGTCGATCCAAAATATCGAAGGACCGTTAGATAGCTAATGCTTTTAGTTCCAAGTGTAGGTGTTATTGGTTTTATTTTCTGACCACCCTTGTAGTTTTTTGTTTGTTGTTGTTTTACGTCTTAGCAACATCTAAGGTCATATCAGGGCGGGCGGGTGCGAATAATATATTAGTTTGTTTATTTTTTTTGGATAGGATCGGGCAAGGACTGATTAGCTAAGTGTCAGGATAAGATGACTGAGTGGGATATCGGGTCATGGTGCTGGTAGCCTGATTTCCCAGTGGGGCAGCACCATAAAGTCGTCATGAATGCACACTGTCATAAGCTGGTGCCCGTCCTTTTATGACCTTAGATGTTGCCAGGACATAAAGCTCAAACAACCACCAACTAAAGTGACGCGGTATAATAACGTGATACGATCACGGCATAGGGGGAATCCAAATGTTCTATTACTGATCGGTGTACCTGACCAGGCGCATGTATGTATATATATGTAAGGGCTGGTGGTGCCTGAGTGGGATGTAAATAGACATAGTGGTGCTGGCAGGTCTGGGTGTGAGGGCACTCATGGCCTACCCCCCCCCCCCCTCTGCTGGGATAGTGATCACCACACTCAAGGGTCAATGTTGGTGGTGGCCATGGGGCCATACAACGTGATATCACGTGATACAATCACGTGAAATAACCACCAGCAAATCGATGCGATGCACTTTGGCGATGGTCGCTTGCTGACTTTGTGAACCACATTACGATGATTTTGGAGTTCATCAAATCATCAAGTTGTCACGATCAGAGACGCGCGATATCTGGTGCTCCATCACTCCACTCAGAGTTCTGCCCTTAGTAAAAATGATCTCCCCCTGACAGGATGTGTCAACAGGTGGATGAGTATTATGACTAAGAGTGTGGGTGTGTATGGGCGTGTGGGAGAGTGTGTGAATTTGTGTGAGTGCATGTCAGAGTGCATGTGAGTGCGTATGTCTGTCTGGGTGTGAGAGAGGCTGTGTATGAACATATGAGTGAGTGTGTGTGCAAGTGTGATTGTGCGGCTTGTGTGTCTGTATGTATGTGTGTATGTATGTACATGTGTATGCACGCTTACAACAGTGTATGAGTATCTGTGCGTGTGTGTGCATGGGTGATTGTGCGGCTTGTGTGTCTGTATGTATGAGTGTATGTATGCACATGTGTATGAACGCTTACTACAGTGTGTGAGTATGTGTGAGTGTGTGTGCATGGGTGATTGTGCGGCTTGTGTGTCTGTATGCATGTGTGTATGTATGCACATGTGTTTGTACGCTTACAAGTTGCAACAGTGTGTGGGTATGTGTGAGTGTGTTTCTAAGTTTGTGTGGATGTATGAGTATAAACATGAGTGTGTGTGAGTACACGTATGTAGTGTGTGTGGCTGTATAAGTATACATATACATGAATGTGTGAGTATATTTGTGTGGCTCTAGGAGTACATAGGTGAGTGTGTGTGAGTATGTGTGTATAAGTGTGTGGGGCTGTATGAGTATATACATGAGTGTGTGTGAGTATGTGTATGTACATGTGTGTGGCTACATAACTATATATATGAGTATGTGCATATGTCTGGTTGGCTATATGAGTATATATACATGAGTGTGTGAGTATATGTGTGTGGCTCTAGGAGTACATAGGTGAGTGTGTGTGAGTATGTGTGTATAACTATAAGTGTGTGCGGCTGTGTGAATATATACATGAGTGTGGGCGAGTATGTGTGAGTGTGTATGTGTGGCTGTATGAGTATATCGGTAAGTGCATCTGAGTATGAGTGTGTGTGTGTGGCTGTATGAGTGTATTCGGTTTTATGAGTATATACATGACTGTCACAGTGTCAGTAAATATGAGTGTGTATAGGTGTGTGGGCTGTAATAAGTGTGTGTGTTTGTGTTTATGTGTGTGTGATTGTATGAGTAGATACAAGGTTTGTTTTATTTAATGACACCTCTACAGCACATTGATTTTTATCATCGGCTATTGGAAATCAAACATATGGCCATTCTGACATATTTCTTTAGAGGAAACCCGCTGCCACCTCATAAGCTATTCCTTCCGATAAACAGCAAGGGCTCTTATATATGCACTTTCCCACAGACAGGACAACACATACCACAGTCTTTGATCAACCAGTTGTGTGCCACTGGTTGAAAAGAAAAATGGCCAAAATTGCAAATGTGTCCACTGAGAATGATTGATTGGATGATCCACACCTTCACAGGTGTACACTGTACTGCATGAGATACATACCGCTCCTTGTATGAGTAGATACGTTTGTTTGTTTGTTGTTTGTTTGTTGTTGTTTTACGTCCTAGCAACATCTAAGGTCATATCAGGACGGGTAACGACTTGTGACAGTGCGCACTTATGGCGACTTTATAGTGCTGTCTCACTGGGAAACCAGGCCGCCAGGACCATGACCTGGTATCCCACTCAGTCACATTATCCTGACACTGAGCACACCAGTAGATACGTGAGTGTATATTATCAGTATGTGTGCATGTGTGACTGTACCAGTATATATGTGAGTAATGTGTGGGTGTGCCTGAGTGTGTGGCTGGATAAGCATATATATATATATGAGTGTGTGAGTATGAGTAAGTGTGTGTGTACATGCACATGTGCATGAGTATATATGTGAGTGTGTGTGAATATGTGTGAGTGTATGTAACTGTAAGTGTACGTGGCTGTATGAGTATATACGTGAGTGTATTTGACTGATTTTGAGTGTATGTGAGTGTATGTGTAGCTGTATAAGTATTATGCATGAGTATGTGAGTATGACGTGTGTGTGTAAGTGTATGTGGCTGTATAAGAATGATATACACGAATGTGCACATGACCAAACACTGATGCGCAGCGCCGCTTGCAAACTGCCTTCAAACTGCCTTGCAAACTGCACTGCAAACTTCCTTGCAAACTTCCTTCAAACTGCCTTGCAAACTGCCTTGCAAACTTCCTTCAAACTGCCTTTCAAACTGCCTTGCAAACTTCCTTGCAAACTGCCTTCAAACTGCCTTGCAAACTGCCTTGCAAACTGCCTTGCAACCTTCCTTGCAAACTGCCTTCAAACTGCCTTTCAAAGTGCTTTGCAAACTTCCTTGCAAACTGCCTTCAAACTGCCTCTCAAACTGCCTTGCAAACTGCCTTGCAAACTTCCTTGCAAACTTCCTTGCAAACTGCCTTGCAAAGTACCTCGCAAACTGCCTCTCAAATTGCCTCGCAAACTTCCTTGCAAACTGCCTTGCAAACTTCCTTGCAAACTTCCTTGCAAACTTTCTTGCAAACTTCCTTGCAAACTTCCTTGCAAACTGCCTTGCAAACTGCCTTGCAGCGCGGGGTTCACACAGGCCGTGGAGATAAGGCAGTCGACCCCGGGCCCCCACGCGGCCGGCTCGGCGGGGGGCGCTTCACGGCGTCACGGCATCACGGCGCCCCCTGCCGGAGCCGGCGGGGGAGACGCGGCGGCGCCTTTCAACTCCACTCACCTGCGATCGGCCCTTTTTCCCCTCACCCTCCGGGAATCATTGCCTTTTTTGTTGTTGCTGCCCTTACCACTGCAGGCTCAGTTCTTCTATACTACCATAATATATAGCGATATAAATAGATATTTTGCCATCTATTACTATACGTATAAGACCCCCCCCCCCCCACCACCACCACCACCACTCTACAACAGTACTAGTCCGCGTTAGCCTGTTTACTCACGTATGCACACTGTTTCCACGTAGTTATTGACATGCCTCCGCACCTTACTCCCTACCTACCGCTCCCTACCTACCACTCCCTACTTACCACTCCCATTCCCGGTTTAGCTGAATGTATGTAGGAATGTATAGGTAGCTTCAGTAGAATGCATCACTTCTGAGATATCAAAACTTGCTGCACAGTCAGTATCTAAAGTGTCCACCTGTGAAAATGTTGGTCATCAGATCGATCCTTCTCAGTGGATCCCTTTGCAGTTTGGACTATTTTCTGTTCCAACCAGTGGTTCACAACTGGTTCATCAAAGGCTGCGGTATGTGCTGGCCTGTATGTGGGAAAGTGCATTTAAAAGACCCCTTGCTGCTTATGGGAAAGAGTGGTGGCAGTGGGTTTCCTCCAAAAGAAATATGTCAGAGTGACCATACGTTTGACATCCAATAGCCGATGATAAAAAGTAATGTGCTCTAGAGGCGTCGTTAAATAAAACAAGCTTTACTTTTTAAGTCAGTATCTAATACTATAGTACCCATGCTCTGGAGATGTTGGTGTATGTGAGTTTGTTTCCTTATTGGGGTTTTACATCTTAGCAACATCTAAGGTCATGTCAGGAAGGGTACCGACTTGTGACAGTGCACACTCATGTCAATGTTTATAGTATTGCTCCACTGGGAGACGTGGCCACAGTCACCATGACCTGATATCCGCTCAGTCAGTTACATTTTCCTGAACTGGACGTGGTGACCGAATCGGTAGAGTGCAGGCTTCCTGTGCGGAAGGTCGAGAGTTGGAATCCCAGTTGAGTCAAACCAATGACTTACAAATTGATACTTGTCGCTTCCTAGCTTTGGGGCATGGCATTATTAGGATAGGACAAGGACTGGTTAGCTCAGTGTCAGGATAATGTGCCTGAGTCACTGAGTGGGATATATATAGATCATGGTGCCGGCAGCCTGATTTCCTAGTGGGGCAGCACTATAAAATCACATTGAATGTGCACTGTCAAAAGTTGGTATCCGTCCTGAAATAACCTTAGATGTTGCCAGGATCTAAAACTCCAACAAACAACCATTGTCCTGATACTACAGGCTCTTACAAATTCGGCGACCACGTCTGGTCTAAATGCCGTATAGACATTGTATATATATACAGTAAAACCTCTCTAACTGACCACCTCCACAGACCGACCACTCCCCTATATCGATCGCTTTATTTGGGTCCCAACAATACCATTGTAACCATATTCTAACTCCCGAAACCGACCACCTCCCTAAATGGACCACTTAAAGTTGGTCCCAAGGTTGGTCGATTTAGAGAGGTTTTACTGTATATATATATATATATATATATATATATATACATCTGAGATAACATGGTAAGATAAAACCAACACTACAACATACCGCCTCAATAACAAAATAAAAATAAAAATAAAAAGGTCTTATCAGGACGGATACCGACTTGTGACAGTGCGCGCTCATAGCAACTTTATAGTACTGCCCCACTGGGAAATCAGGCCGCCAGCACCATAACCCGATATCCCACTCAGTCACAATAATCTGACACTGTGTCATATATATATATATATAATATACATTGTATATACCCATGTGTGTGTATATGCACGCACATAAATGTACTTATGCTATCTCATCCTGTGATCTACATGCATTGACTGTATTGTATTCATGTACACTTACTAAGCATGTACTACACAAAACTGCAGGGATTATCATTCATTCGGAATGTGCGCAAACTTGGTGCATTCACGGAATCGTGCCGACACCACAGGAAGGCGCCTAAGCCCTGTAGCTTTCAGTCACGTCGTTACATGTTGCTGCGCGTTTGGCTCGTCCCACCAACCAGTACCGGTGACCGGGCCGCTGGGGCGTGGTCGGGGGGGGGGCTGAGGGGATGGGCCGCTGGGGATGGGGGGGTGGGGGATGGGTGGGGTGGTGGTGGAGGTGGAGGAGGAGGTGGAGGGGGGGGGGGATGCCTGACAACTTTGGCTGGATCTGGAAATGGGATGTTTTTTGTTTGTTGTTGTTTTACGTCCTGGCAACATCTAAGGTCATATCCGGACAGGGGTATGGGATGGTGGAAGGGGCTGGGTCGGGGTTGGGGGTAAGGGGGGGGGGCGGTCTTACTAGCAGAAGGAATGGATTACCGGAGTTATATATATATATATATATATATATATTTATATATATATGCATATATATATATATGCATAGATATGTACATATATAATTTATATATATAATTTATCAAGTCCTTTAAGATCCCGTACACCCTTTAACATTTTGGGAAAGATGTTTTCTATATGTGTACCAAGCGATTTATTAATAGGTGGTGTGGTTTTAGAGATAGTTCACTTTTTCTGTATTTTCTGTATGAAGATTGCTCACCACCATTCACAATGCCTTGAGTTTGAGTCTATGCGCACGGCTGAAACTGGCGCACGGCTGAAACCGCCACACCGTCCTGCCGCCATTGTGTGGTGGACATGGTGACTACTAATTACTATGCTAGTACTATACTAGCGGGTATATCATACATTGTATCCCCGCAAAATATTGCCAAATAAGACACGCCGCCAACTCTGTTCTGTTCGGCGTGTTTCCGGCTACTGAGATTACATACAGCCATATCCCATAATTACTCCAAGCACGTGCTTAGGCTCAAGCCTCTGTAGTATGTAAAGGATTATCTCCCCCCCCCCCCCACACACACACACCTCACTCCGCCCACGGGGAGATCAGCGTTCTCACAGAACCGAGTTTTTCATTTGATGTTCTCTTTTTTAAAGTCTTTGAGCTGATTATCTTACTGTGTGACCGGAGCGGACACCTCGACTCCTGCACGCAATACATCCAGGCGGGACAGCCCTATTATTACTTATTCCTCGTGGGACCCTCCCCCCCCCCACCCTCCCCTCTCTCTCTTCCCTCGCTGCCCTCCCTCACACCGCCAACTTTACGCTCACACATACACCACCAACAACAGAGGGCAAGCCCTCCCCCCCCCCCCCCCCCCCCCACACTCTCCTCTCATCTCCTTTCCAACCGGACGTGGTGGCCGAGTTGGTAGAGCGCTTGCCTCGCGGGCGGGAGATCGGAAGTTTGGTTTCAATGACTTATCAAATTGAAACTTGTCACTTCCTAGCTTGGCATTCATCATTAATAGGATAAGGCAATGACTGGTTAGATCAATGTCAGGATAATGTGACTGAGTGGGATATCAGGTTATGATGCTGGCAGTCTGATTTACTACTGAGGAAGCACTATAAAGTCACCATATGTGTACACTGTCACAAGTCGGTACCCATCCTGATATAACCTTACATGTTGCCAGAATGTAAAACTCCAACAACCAGCTAATGTATCATGGTGTATGTGTGTTTCTTCCAGCATGTAAACTGTAGCTGTGACCCTGCGTGCTGGGTCTCAGCCTCCGTCCTTACTGAGGAACCAGCGTAAATGGGAATACCCACATTGAAGCTGCATAGTCCGATGAAAACATCAAATTTTCAAAACCAAAACAATTATCTAGATTTGATTCCACATATCTAACTTAGATACTGCTGCACTCATTAAACATTTGTCGCTACATAGAAGGGAATACTGGGTCAATTTAATAGAACCTGTTACTGCAGAAGCCTATGGTGTTAGAGTTTTGGCATGCTTGCCAAAATTAATTTTGCACATTTGCACTTCAAATATCTCAAAAGTTAACCATTTAAAGTCAAAGTTACTTCAAACTAAAGTAAGGTAGATTATAATGAACAACCTAACATATTTATCTCAGAATATGACAGACACTCAAAACCATCAGACTATGCAGCATTAATATTACATTCGTTGATATCTTCATAGAAACATGCCAGCCCTCTATTGCCCTCTTTCATTGCCAACTGTTGGCTGACAAAGATAAGGTATCAGCCTTCAATGACCAGGTCTAATGTGACAGCCAAAACTCTGTAACCAGCACAACAAAATTTCCATTCACATCACAGTTTTTAGGATTGGAATGCTATTTGCAAAGTGAGCCCGGGGCCCTGGGAGTCTCCATGCATGTCCCTATAGCACAGGGCTAAATGACAGGGCGGGTGTAATTCACGCACAATGCGCTGCTAATTTACAACCCCCTTATATGGGTCATAAATCTGGGCGATAATAAGGGTGAGTCGTGCGTATAACCGACCTCTTGCGACTCCGTGTAGGCCATGTTGCCCCTAGGGTGAATATGCTAACATTGAGCTGTGCGCGTGCGTACCAGAAAATCGCACCCAGTCAAATAATCGTCAACAACGTCAGATCAAATGGCTATGTGTGAAGCACTGGAACAAGATTTGCAAAGATGATGCAAACACGGATTTTCACTGCAGAAGCCCGAGCACTCCTTTTCGCGTTGGAGTGTATCGAGGTATCCAACCCCACTAACTATGTTATATACAGTGATTCGTTCTCTTGCCTCCTGGCTGTTGCTGGACTGAAAACGAATCACCCTATTCTAGCAACGGTCATTTATAAAATGAACCAACTGACAATGGATGGGTATGACATCCACCTGTGCTGGGTGCCTGGCCATGCCAGCATACAAGGAAACGAACGAGCTGATCGGGCTGCGAAGAAGGCCCTGAACTGTGATCTTGAACCGTGTCTGATCCCTCACTCTGATCTGAAACCACTAATAGCCACCCACATAATATCCAAATGGCAACATGAATGGGATGAAAACATTAATAAACTTAAAGAAATTGAACCATCTGTGGGAAAGCCACCACAGACTCATGCGGGAGGTCGCCGGGACCAAGTGGTCCTTAGCCGCTGCCGTATTGGCCACTCGTGGCTTACACATGCTTTTCTGCTCAAGGGGGAACCTCCCCCTGAATGTATTGTGTGTCAGTCCCCGCTGACACTCAAACACATTTTACTAAGTTGCGTTGATTTTTTGGCTCTGCGCCAACAGTTCTACACTGCAGACAGTATGCATGACCTTTTTACTAAGGTAAAACAGGAAAACATTTTAGGCTTTTTGAGGGCAGCTGGACTGTACCACCTCATATAGTTTACTAAATAGATTCTATCAATTATTAATAAAACTTTTCTTTTTCTATGGGAATTTGTTTCCCTTGACCACAAATATATGATTGTGAGCTTTCTAATTTAATGAGAGCCTATTGACCCATAAATGATTGTCTGCTTTTACATGTAAAAGTGATGGTTTGAACAAAAAACAAACATTTCTCGCCGTGAATATGGCCTCTGCTACCGACACAGCAAAAAGCAACCACCAATCAATCAATCATGTCTTAAATATTTGTAACCTCAGGTAATACGCAGCTGTGTGTGACGGCATATATGGAAGCTATGGCCATGTTGTGGGTAACACTAACAACTCATCGTGCAGCATGCTGTGTGGAAAGGGTATATATATTACCTCATATAGATCTAAGGCAACAGTTGTCAGCAGACATACGAGCTTTGTTGGCGGCTGAGATTTCAGTGTGGAGATCATAAATTGAAAAGGTGTCACATGAAAAGGCAATCCCTTAGCAATCCTCAAAACCAGGCATCGTGAAGTAAGATCCCCACCCACTACCTACCCCCCTATCCCTACCACCCCCACCCCCCACCCCCTTCGCCACAAGCCCATCACCCTCAAGTTGCGAGCTGCATACATATGATATCTAGAGAGACAGCTGACTGAAAGCTAGCAGGTTACAAACCTCAATTTGCGCCTGTCACTTGGCTATTCTGGACGAGTTTCTCCTTCTACCAATTTGTCTGGGTTCAGTAGACACCTGTATATTACAGCGGATGAGTATTTTACAACGTATACTTTAAATAATAGCGCTTCGGCACTGCCTTGCTAGAATGATTGTACATGTCTGTGGCTTAAGTCCCAGTCACACTACAGCTTGCGACCACTTTGCGACCACTTTAGACCAAATAATCCACAGTCACCAGTGATGCCCAGACGTCGGCAACCATTGTTTTGGTCGCAAGGACATCACTGGTGATGGTGATGTTCTTTGGTCTAAGGTGGTCACAAAGTGGTCTCAAGCTGTAGTGTGACTGGGGCTTTAGTTAGGCGCTCTGTCATGTGTCAAGTGGGGTTAGCATTTTTACCATGCTGGTATTCATATAGGTAGATTCAATTAATATTGCATAGTCCGAAGGTTTTGAGCTTCTGACATGTTCTGAGATAAATATATAAGAATAATCATCATACTCCACCTTGCTTTAGATTGAAGTAACATTGATTTGAATGGCTAAGTTAGGAGATATTTGACCAATACTGCATTAGTATTGGCCGATCAATATATATATATTTTGTTTATGGTCCAGCAAAACATACATTGTATATATGTTGTATATATATGACATATATACTAGTGCATATATAAAATGTATTTACTGCATTTCCAGAATGTTTACAGAAATATCTACCTACAGCCCTGTCAGATTCCATGATTAGTAGGTCATCTCACATCACGTGGTCATTGCGAGATGACCATCTGGGTCATAGCCACAGGACTTTTGCCAAGCTTGCCGAAATTATTGTGGGTTCATTCAGCTCAAATTGCTCCAAAACTAGCCATTTTTCATCAAAGTTACTCAGGACTAATGAATATTAGGATATAATGGTCAACCTGAGCTATTTATCTCAAATATAACTAACAAATTCAAACGCCATCGGGCCATGCAACTGTAAGGGCATACAGGAAGGTGGCTGTGTAGGGGTAGGCTGTGTAGGGGTAGGCTGTGTAGGGGTAGGCTGTGTAGGGGTAGGCTGTGTAGGGGTAGGCTGTGTAGGGGTAGGCTGTGTTGGGGTAGGCTCTGTAGGGGTAGGCTGTAGGGTAGGCTGTATAGGGTAGGTGTTGTAGGGGTAGGCTGTGTATGGGTAGGTGTGTAGGGTTAGGCTGTGTAGGGGTTAGGCTGTGTAGGGGTAGGCTGTGTAGGGGTAGGCTGTGTAGGGGTAGCTGTGTAGGGGTAGGCTGTGTAGGGGTAGGCTGTGTAGGGGTAGGCTGTGTAGGGGTAGGCTGTGTAGGGGTAGGCTGTGTAGGGGTAGGCTGTGTAGGGGTAGGCTGTGTAGGGGTAGGCTGTGTAGGGGTAGGCTGTGTAAGGGTAGTCTGTGTGGGGGTACGATGGACACGGTGTGTGTTCAGTAGCCATCTGATACTATGCAAATACCATCGCCCATGTTTGACTAACAATTCACTTTCCGTAAATAGAAAATGATGAAATGGAACATAGAAATACAATAAATCCACTTTTTTGTTTGTTACACTTGAAAGAAATCCGCCATCAAAACCCCAAATAAACTTCATATCCCTTTGGTGTGACTGGTCGGCGAATTGTTTGTTGCGTACGATACAAGTTCAATAACTATTTCAGGTTTGTTAGTGTCACGGGCATATATGGACGCCACGCGCTACTACGTACCCGTCAATCTTTGCGCAGAATCTGGCGAAATCTTACCGTTTGCTGACCACCCCTTCTTTAGACCCACACGCAGGCACACACACATCGTCGAAGATAGAACCTTTTCAGCTTTCTAATCGTGAGAAAACAGGATTTAACCTCTGCTGATAAATGAACAATATATTATGCGGACACTGCTTTCATGGGATATCGTCTGCCATCATTTCCAAACGACATATGCCATTCTCGTCTGCCATCATTCCACCAACGACAAATTACATTTATTTTGGCGTAACTCTGGAGAGGGAACCCCCCCCCCCCAAAACAAAAAAAACACTAAAAAAACCACCAGAAAAACAATTCGTTGAAAGAACGGTGAAAATATGCAACATAAATCAAGTATGCACAATAAATTTCGAATAATCTACAATATTTAATCAAGTATTCACTCTAATGATACTTGATAGTGGGGTATGATAGATAAGCGTCTGAACCATATATTCCTCATTGCAAACTCACAGGGTTATTTCTATAACCCAGCTTTTCTCGGGCACTTCTTTCTAATGGGTTGTCTATCAGCCCTGACACAGAGACAGCGCTGCGATAGTAACTCCTTCCAGTCCCAAGCCGTGTTCACACACGGGCCTTAAGTCACCTCAACTAGGTCGCCTCATCTAAGTCAACTCACATTGGCCGTGTGGACACAACACTGAAGCGAATTAGGGCTGAGTCGACTCATCTAGTTCGCCTCAAAGTAGACCGCGTCACAAGGTAGTTTATATGAGGCGAACTAGCTTGAGTCGGCCTATGTGGCGTGTGTGGACGCTAGCGGTTTACTTGAGGCGGCTTAAGCACATCACACACATCCGCAGTCCAGTGCTGAGTTTGTTGATTTTCTGGTTGATCACAAGTGCATACTATATAATTTGGTCTATGAAAGAGCTAGCTGTGCACAGATATTTTTGTCATCATTTTCTTTTAGGTTTTCACTGCCTTGCAAAAGTTTGGACTGTTCCAAAACAATACGATTCAGTCAATACAGATCTAGGTCAAACCCACACAATCTTGTGATGACGTCGACTAACTGAAAATGGCGCTGGTTTGGATAGTCGTGCTCATGTGCAGATATCGACTTCCGCCTTAAACCAGCCCAAGTACTGCATGTGTGGACTCGACACAAGACCAGACGGGATGGCCGAATGAGTTAGAGCGTCTGTCTCCCTTGTTGGTAGATCGTGTGGTCGTGGGTTCGAACCCTGGTCGAGTCAAACCAATGACTTAAAAATTGATACTTGTTGCTTCCTAGCCTGGCACTCGGTATTATTAGGATATGGCAAGAACTGGTTCAGGATAATGTGACTGAGTGGGATATCAGGTCATGGTGCTGGTGGTCTGGTCTTCCAGTGGGGCAGCACTATAAAGTCGCCATAAGTGAGCGCTCTCACAAGTCGGTACCCGTCCTGATATGACCTTAGATGTTGCTAGGACGTAACACAACAACAAACAAACAAACAAAACCTTCCAGTCCATACGCCAAGGCACAGTTATCTACACTGGGATCACGGTTATCATCAAGTGCAAGAGTAACGACACCAGATAACACACAGTAACACTCGTCACACGTATCGAAAGCCATATCACATTACATTCGGTCAACAAAAAATTAATTATCAAGAAGATTCAAAGAGAAAAAAACTTGCCCTTGAATTCTTATTTGAACAAAGATGTGTAGAATTCAGTCTTGCAATTTAGACTTGTATGAGTTAAGGAAAAGACCACCCTTTTTTTTAATTTAATTTTTTTTGGGGTACATTAGTTGTTTAAGCAGGGGAAATTTCAGTCGCAGACGACTGGTCTTCCTCATTCCACTGCTCCTTGCCCTATCCTAGTAATGCCGAGCGTCTGGCTAGGAAGCGACAAGTATCAATTTTAAAGTCATTGGTTTGACTCGACCAGGATTCGAACCGACGATCCCACGATCTCCCACCACGGGAGATGGATGCTTTAACTCATTCAGCCATCACTCTACCAAACCTACATGCGCAGTCCGACCAAACCAAACCCTAATTACTGGAGGAGGAACAAGTTGAGAAACAAACAATTTACAACTATTTTAACAAAGACTTAACTTTGGTCATATCTTGAATCTAGTGGGCGGTTGTTGGCGTGTCACAGTGTGCCAATTATAATTCTGTACTCGAGAGTATTCGTTTTTGAATCGGGTCCCAAAGAAGATTTTGATCTCCCTGTATTATTAAACCGGCATGGTTTGCGGTTATCTATATGAAAGCGACATAATTATGCAGGGCACTGACTAAAACCAAATAGTTTACAAATAATTTTACAATGACTTTGCTTTGGTCATATTTTGAATCTAGTGGGTGAATACTTGTTGGTGTGTCACACTCACAGTGCACCAATTATAATTCTGTGCTGGACAGTATTATTTTCTCAATTGGTTCCGCAAAGAAGATTCACCATTAAGACAGTGTGGTTACAGGTATCTATGTGAAAACGATATATTATTATTATTATTATTATGAAGTGCACTGATCAAAGCCAAATAATAGTTTACAACTATTTTCACAATGATGTCACTTTGGTCATATCTTGAATCTAGCTTGTTCGTGTGTCACAGTGCGCCAATTATATTTCTGTACTCGAGAGTATTTTGTTGTTGTCAATCATGTCCCAAAGAAGATTAGGATATTCCGGTATTAAAGCAGTGTGCATATGGTATACAGCGCGACGCCCAACTTAAAGAAACAGTGCCTTAATACTTCAGGTCCAAGATACCAATGCCAGTGTCCACCAAACTACTTGTCAAGACCCGTCATCCCATACTAGTATTCGGCTGAAGCACACTGCAGCACTACACAGGTATTGCTCTCACAGCAGACTACCGAAGTCAGAGTCAGTTTTCTAATCCACCGCCAACATCCGGTAAGGCAACTTCCGGTAAGGCAACTTCCGGTAAGTACTCGGTTGTACAGCGCACACTAACACTCCAGAAATGTCGGCATCCGACTATATTTGTTTGTTTCTTGGAGCTTTACGTCCTAGCAACATCTAAGGTCATATCAGGATGGGTACTGACTTGTAACAGTGTGGACTCCTGGTGACTTTATAGTGCTGCCCCACTGGAAGATCAGGCTTCTGGCACCATGACCTGATATCCCACTCAGTCACATTTTCCTGACACTGAGCTAACCAGTCCTTGCCCTATCCTAATAATGGCGAGCGCCAGGCTAGGAAGCAGTCAATTTTGTAAGTCATTGGTTTGACTCGACCGAGTATCAAACTCCCGACCTTCCGCAATGGAAGCCTTCGCTCTACCGATTCAGCCACCGCGTCCGGTGCATCCGGGTATGAGCTGAATGTATTTCGCTGATGTCGTTCTAGTCAAAGCCAAACATTAAGGTAATACTGGGCCCTAATTGGACAACGGAATGCCTGCCACTTTCTGCCAACACTTCGCCGATGATAAAGAAAGTGCATACATGTATATATGAAGAGTTCAGGCGCAAAACCACGTAAACGCCAAACGATTGGCATCTACGTGGTTTTTTGCCTGAACTCTATATGAAGAGTTCAGGCGCAAAACCCGTAAACGGCAATCCAAAAATTCAGATAAACATTGGAATCAAACCTTCAAAATTTGTTACATTCCTTCTCTTTTGTTCATTGCTCCATAACCATGTGATCATATGAAAAGTGGAATTAGTGAGGATTAAAATTATTTTCAGAAAAAAGGCTTTGATTTAAACTACATTTTTGGATTGGTCTTTACGTGGTTTTGCGCCTGAACTCTTCATATTTCCATATGTACCTGCCATATTTCCATATGTATCCTGCCTGATACCAGTGCTTCTGTGATAGCGACACTGAGAATTCTGCCTGATACCAGTGATTCTGTGATAGCAACACTGAGAACCCTGCCTGATACCAGTTCTTCTGTGATAGTAACACTGAGAATCCTGCCTGATACCAGTGATTCTGTGATAGCAACACTGAGAATCCTGCCTGATACCAGTGATTCTGTGATAACAACACTGAGAATCCTGCCTGATACCAGTACTTCTGTGATAGCAACACTGAGAATCCTGTCTGATACCAGTGCTTCTGTGATTGTAACACTGAGAATCCTACCTGATACCAGTGATTCTGTGATAGCAACAATGAGAATCCTGCCTGATTGTGATACCAGTTCTTCTGTGGTAGCAACACTGAGAATCCTGCCTGACACCAGATCTTCTGTGATAGTACCACTGAGAATCCATATTATTACTTCGGTGGTTCCTTATTGTAATTTCAGTGGATGAACTTTTGATAAAACACACAGCGTCATTATGATGCGTGGGGCCAGTATACTTTAGGGTGAGCTGGCAGATTAACTTCCCTTATTTAAAAAAAAAAACACCACAAAAACAAACACATTTTCTTATTATGTTTAAAATGAGGAGTAGTTAGTGGTGGTAGACACATATCAAAATACAATCACACAATAGGAAGAGTTTAGCGCCTGCTTCTGGCATACCAGTCTTCCCTTACTAACCCACCCCCACCTGTATCTTATTTCCTTAATATCAACAATAATTGGGGCGTTTTTTTTCCAGGTGAGTAGTTTTCATTAATTAAAACCAAACAGGGCGAGTACATTGCCCCCTCCTCCTTGCCCACCACACCCCGATACCCCCCCCTCCACCCTCCACGCTCCCCTACCCTCCATCAAACCTGCCTTTGCAGAGTGATCAGATCAACATTCTGTTAACTTAACCAGAAAGAAAACACACCGCGTTGTAGTATGTGTGTGTACGACTGGTTGTATTACATATCCGATTAAATACTTAACAAAACGCCCACAGGTGTAAAGATTATATTAGCGGTCTCTAGGGCTGTTTGAGTGGCGTGGGTGGTGCCCTCCCCGTCCCGCCCCCCCCCCCCCCCCCCCAGTACATATTTCTCTCTAAAGTCTAATGTGATTGCGGGATGAATGCAGTTCACAAGTTCAGAAAGCTATCAGTGCCCGGTACACACCTCCCGTATAAAACCTAAAACTGCCCGTTTCGCGACTAAGTTTGAGTTTGAGTTGGTTTCAGTCTTTAGGTGTGTGACCCCCTAACACACCTGAGCCTTCCGATTCACTACTTAAAACTCAGTTTTAGGGCTTAAGACTGGAATCTTATAAGATTCGAAAAATCAATCAGGCAGTTTTAGTCAGGAAGTGGGACAGGTCGCGTTGTGATGGGTCGTGTCGCGCAGTCAATTTTAGCATGGGAATCATATACGGTAGGTGTGTACCAGGCTAGCAAGTTGCACAACCTGCAGAAGGAGCAGTAACGTATGATTACTATGTTGTGAAGCCTGCATTATGCAACCCAATAAATTATGTTATTATGTTATGTAGCCTGCATTATATATACCCAGTAAAGTATGATATTATGTTGTGTAGCCTGAATTATTTACAGGCCATCAAGGAAGGTTACCTGATTGTGTAGCCTGCATTTTTATGCAGCCAGTAAAGTATGTTTGCATGCATTATGTATATACAGCAAATGTCTGCTATCACCAAGGAAAATATGGCAGTTAGATGCCAAATACTTTCTCTTATATATATATATATATTATATGCATAAATGAGCACATATAAATGCATATGTAAATTTTTCCGTGTAAGTACGACATTTTAAAGTGAAGTAATACGGCTGGGCGCCAGTGCCAACTTTTTGTGAAACATACGAACATTTAATTAAAAGGACGAAATTTAGTGAAATCAAATGGAGTAAATAAACACCGGCCACTTTCAGTGAAAGTAGACAACTTTTAGTGGCAGCAGACAACTTTCAGTAATATGAAAAAATAGATTATTGACTGAACACAGACAACATGCACAGAAAACATACAACATTAACTGAAACAGACGGCATTCAATGAAAACATACGACATTCGGTGAAAACATACAACATTCACTGAAAACAGACGGCGGCAACCATTGACAACAGACAGCATTCATTCAAAACAGACTACATTCCCTGAAAACAGACGACATTCATTCAAAACAGACGACTTTTAGTCGGAGTAAACAATGTTCAGTTCGAGCAGATGGTGTTCACTGGGAGCAGACGGTGTTCGATGAATCACAGAATAGAGTGATGCTAGTAAGTGAGTTTCTCCTTGACAACAGGACATTTAGTCGGTAGAAAATACAAAATAAAGGTCATGGAGGTGCATGGCGGGTAATGAGGCTGTCAGGTGAGCTGATTACCACGATAGAACTGTCAGGCAGGGTGTGTGGCAGGGCATGGACGTACAATGGTGACCAGTACAAACAGTTTGGGCAGTCTAATCAACCACAAGCACCGCCTGGGACACCTGTGTACACGCCTCTGACCACACGCCACCACCCACCCCACCCCACCCACTCCCACACCCACACACACCCACACTCACACACACCTGCCACCCACACACACCCACACATTCCCACACCCACACCCACACACCCACACACCCACACTCACACACACCCGACACCCACACACACCCACACACTTCCACACCCACACCCACATACCCCACCCACACAAACCCACAGCCACCCACACACCCGATACTCACTCGCACACACCCACACCCAACTACCCAACACCCAGTACCCCAACACCCATTACCATTGCTTACTATGGGTAAATACTTGGTACCCCCTTCCTTTCCAAGGTGACTGGCCACTTACTCATCTTTGTCAGAGTGTGCCCTGATGAGCCACATCATCTTGCTGTTACACCTTCAAAGCTGTTACACCACTCATCTGCTGCTCCAGTCTTCATGCACTTGAAGGGGTGACATCCCCTGACCACACCAACAAAGTTGATGTGCACCGCACTTAGTTTAGGCCGACAATTGAGTCGGTATGGCCGCTGGTGTGCACTACCAACTTCTGGTCTTCCCATAAATGGGACTAGCCGCACGGCAGCGGGGGTTTTAAATCAGAGTTTACCTTCTCCTAGATGAGCAGTCAGCCAAGATTGACGAGCCCCACCTGCCCGAAGCATCTGGTTTTGAGGCGCCAGAGATCCGCCTTTGCCCCTTCTCCCGTCAGTAGAAACAGTTTCGCCTCGTGAAGGCCGGGAGTTGGACTTGGTTATCAGAGGCTGTTTGATATGCATGCCATGAGAAAGTACTTTATAGGTAGTGAGAGCTTATCCTCACTATCACTTCCGGCAATAATAACCCCAACACCCATCTATCCAAAATCCACCCACACACACCCAGTCCCATCCACACTCAACAACCCAACACCCACCCACTCCCACCCACACCCAACAACCCAACACCCACCAACACCCACCCACACCAACCCACACCCACCCACACCCACCCATTCCCACCCACCCACATACACCAACACCCACCCACACCCACACCCACACCCACACCCACACCCACACCCACACCCACACCCACACCCACACCCACACCCACACTCACAACCACCTACACCCAACCACCCAACACCCACCTACCCCAACACCCACCTACCATCGACCAAACACATATCCACCTACATAGCAGCATTCTCACACACCTACCCCGATCCCCATCCCCACCCTCCCACTCCGAACCTACCTACACCCACCAACCCACCTACACATCCACCCACAAACCCCATGCACCACAATGTACTCTACCGGCAGTACAACACCCCGCCCCCCTCCACCCGTTGACTCCACACCGCACTCTACGTCCACTCCCAAACAACCTCCTCTCCCACCACCATCACCACTCACATCTCATAACTTCACAAAGCATTCGCTCAATTAGAATTACAAAATATATCATACTAACATCAGTCTCAGTGGGACAGCACTATAAAGTTGTCATGAGTGCGCACTGTCAGTGCTACAAGCGAGTACCCATCCTGATATGACCATAGATGTTGCTAGGACATAGAAAAACAACAAACAACCGAACCAGAGACTGGAGAGTTAGTGTACGTTTTGAGAGGCTTTGTTGTCGTTGCTTACATTCACTGTTTAAGCAGCAGGAATTTCAACTGCGAACAATAATTTCAACTGCTCGTTTCCTGTTCCGGGTAAAGCAGAGCGCCAGGTTGGGAGGCGAAACATGTAATTTTTGAAGTTATTGGTTTGACTCAGCCAGTGTCACAGTTTGAAAAGGTACCCGTTTTAAAATGGGGCTTTTCGCAATGCGCATGCGTCAAAGTTGAATGGCAAGCCTGAAATCTTGTCTGACTGAAGAGAGGGGAAGAGAGAAGAAGGGAGAAGAAAGCAGAAGAGAGGAGAAGAGAGGAGAGAAGAGAGGAGAACCGAGGAGAAGAGAGGAGAAGAGAGGAGAAGAGACGACAAGAGAGGACAAGAGAAGAGAGGAGAAGAGGAAGAAGAGAGGAAAAGAGGAAGAAGAGAGGAGAAGAGGAAGAAGAGAGGAGAAGAGAGAAAAGAGGAGACGAATGGAGAAGAGAAGAGACGACAAGAGAGAAGAGGGAAGAAGGGAGAAGAGAGGAGAAGAGAGAAGAAGAGAGGAAAAGAGAAGAGAGGAGAAGAGAGAAAAGAGGAGAAGATGGAAGAAGAGAGGACAAGAGAGAAGAAGAGAGGATTATAGCAGAAAGGAGAAGAAAGGAGAAGAAAGGAGAAAAAGGAGAAGAAATGAGAAGAAATGAGAAGAGGGGAGAAGAAAGGAGCAGAACGGAGAAGAAAGGAGAAGAACGGAGAAGAAATGAGAAGAAAGGAGAAGAGAGGAGAAGAAACGAGGAGACGAGAGAAGAGAGGAGAAGAGAGGAGAGCCGAGGAAAAGAGAGGACAAGAGAGGACACGAGAGAATAGGCAAGAATAAAGGAGAAGAGGGGAGAAGAGAGGATAAGAGAAGAACGGAGAAGAAAAGAGAAGAAAGGAGAAGAACGTAGAAGAAAGGAGAGCAAATGAGAACAGAGGCGAATAGAGGAGAACAGGGGAGAACAGAGGAGAACAGAGGAGAACAGAAGAGAGAAAAGATGTGTCGGGTGAGAGGAGGAAGGGGGCATAGGGGGGAGGGGCAGAGGAGGGGGAGGAGGTTGGGGGGCGGATGGGGAGAGAAGCCTCATCCATCCTCATCCTCACAACGGGAAACGCCAGCCGCACGGTCAGGGTGAGGGTCAAGCAGTCCAAGACCCCACGGACATTTTAAGTTTCGCTGTCGCCATCAATCTTTTGAGATTAAGTACTAAGCAGCCTGTCCCGGTAATGACAGTGTACGTGCGATGCGGTCGCAGCGCTCAAAGCGGCGTCCCGCGGAACTAAATGGCGGTCTCGCGGCTGACCCTTACCCTTCAAAGCCAGGCGCCGCCTCTGCCCGCCCCAGCCCGCCCCATCCCGCCCCTACACGCCGCCGAACCGAGGCTGGACACTGTAATTCCCCGTGTCACATAGACACAACACACTGCCATTGTCAGCCGCCATTGCGCCGCTAACAGGGCCGGCAAAGGCAAAAACCGGCCATTACGGTCGGCAAACTGCGTCACAATTTCGAAATGCCATTTGAATTAGGGCGCGAGTTATTTATTTGTGTTACGCGTGTTATTGTCAGTATCACATCACATTTAGTTCGTGTGTACAGTATACTATGAAGTAAAACTATTTGATATAACAAATGCATGACAGAATGGATGTTATATATTCAATTTGCATACTCAGATTTAATTATTCAACTTTCGAAAATGAAGACACCTACCTAGATTTGATCCTACATATCATACTTAGATTCTGGTGCCTTCATTAAATATCCATTGTAGCTTGTTGCTCGATATACACGCATACACACATACACACATACACACATACACACATACTTGCATACATGCATACGCACATATCTGCATACACACATCCACGCATACACATATACACATACATGCATACACACGTACACACATACATGCATACACACATACACACATACAAGCATACACATGTATGCAAACACATGCACACACCCGCATACAGACATACACAGACATACACACATACACACATACATGATACACGCATACATGCACACATGCATACACATACATGCATACACACATACACGCATACACATACATGCATACATGTATACACGCATCTCTACGTCTACACAAATATGCATTAAAAATATGCTTGTATGGTTTTGCGCTAAAGTGAAAATGTGAAAATTTACCAAAACTTGTTTAAAACTTTTTTCTTGTAAGATATAATATTGTTTGCTTAACTGTAATAAGTAAAATCTTGTTTGAATTTGGTGTGTACGTTAAAATGATGTTCTGGGTGTGAGTTTGATTTCCATGTTACACAAATGATATTAACATAGTGCTCAATTTCTAGAACATCAAAATCCAAAAGTGAAATAGCTTTCTTTTTTTCAGGTTTTTTTCTTCAAATCTGACACATCCACAATATATAAACCTTAATATCAACATGGATTCTACGATTATTTAGAATTTTTTCTTTGCTATTATTTGGAAGGTTTTCACTTTGTGTTTCTGTGTCACACTTTAATGCCCAGTTTCAGAGAATGACCCATATACACAATTATGTGTGTGTGATTTATGCGCAAATTTGTTCCTGGACTGCACTCCTGTTTGTATTAGTTACAAGAGCAGTATGTCTCGATGCAGCGACCACGTGACCACAGACATCAACAGAGCTGTTACCTTTCAGTGAAGCAGTAATTGGGTGGACTCCTGGTATACCCGACTCAACTGCATAGGGCAGGTGGCTTTTAATTAAAGGTGCAATGTCACGTGATTGCGGGTGGTGGCTGGAAGAGGTGCAGGGCCGAGCTAGCGCGGATACAGTTGGGTGTGGGTGTGGTGTGGGTGTGGTTGGGTGTGGGCTGTGAGTGAGGGTAGGGGTGGGGTGAGGGTGGTGGGGGTGAGGGAGATGGTATGTAAGGGTGAGGGTGAAGGTGTGTGTGTAAGGGTGGAGTGGGGGTGAGTGTGATGGTTAGTGAGGGTGAAGGTGAGGGTGAGGGTGAGGGGGTAGGGTTGAGGGTGGAGGGTGAGGTGGGTGGGAGTGAGGGTAGGGGTGGGGGTGAGGTGGTGCGGGGTGAGGGTGAAGTGTATTAAGGGTGGAGTGGGGGTGAGGGTGATGGTAAAAGTGAGAGGGGGAGGGTGAGGTGACAGTTACGGTGATGGTTATGGTGATGGTTATGGTGACAGTGATGGTGACCAATTGTTGACCGGTGACGGTGTGGGTGATGGGTGTGGGTGTAGGTGAGGGTGAGGGTGGGGATGAGGGTGAGAGTGGGGATGGATGTGAGGGTTAAGGTGTGGGTGAGGATGGGGATGGGGGATCAGTGAGCTTGGGTGGGGGGGGGGGGGCGGGTGAGCGTGAGGTGAGGGTGAGGGTGAGGTGAGAGTGGGGATGGATATGAGGGTGAAGATGAGTGTGGGCATGGGGATGGGGATGGGGGAGGGGGTTGGGGTTGAGCGGGGGAGTGTTAGGGTGAGGGCGATGTAAGGGTGAGGGTGGGGTTGAGTAAGGGGTGAGGGGGAGGGTGAGGGTGAGGTGAGGGTGAGGCTAGGCTGAGGCGAGTGTGAGGGTGAGGGTGAGCGGTGAGGGGTTGAGGGTGGGGGTGAGGGTGAGGGTGGGGTGAGGGTGAGGGTAGGTGGTGAGGGTGAGGGTGAGGGTGAGGGTGAGGGTGAGGGTGGGGGTGAGGGTGAGGGTGAGGGTGAGGGTGAGGGTGAGGGTGAGGCTGAGGCTGAGTGTGAGGGTGAGGGTGAGGATGAGGGTGAGGGTGGAGGTGAGGGGTGCTGATGGGAGGCTTTTGTCAGTAGATGCCCTTCCGGTACTTATCTTATCAAGCCTACACTAAACCTACACCTGCTACTCCCATAGAATGGAGGGGTGAGTGGCTGGCTGGTACGGTCGGGAGAGGCACCGGTCTGTGGTGGAGGGTGTGGGGTTTGTTCATTGTGCTGCTGCAAAGTATACTAATTAAAGGTAACACATGCGCATCTTTCATATATATTTAAAGAACTGTGTATCTATTGAGTATCTATGTAATATATATGAGTGTACACACATTATATACACATTCCAAGTCAAATCGTAGCTATTTTGATCAAACGGGAAAACCGGTCATTTCAATGTTCGTTAAACACATGGCCGGCCATGGGAAATACAAAAGCGCAGTATCACTATCACTATCAGGCTCGTCTGCCCGATATCAGTTTTATGTGAGTGGACATGTCAGCGCACAGTGCAATGGATGTGGCCATGGATAATTTGTTATCAACACAACCATAGAAAAGAGCAAGAGAAACGCATAGACAAACACAGAAATAGAGAAAGAAAACGAAGTGAGGCAGCAGGAGGTGCAGAGACAGAGAGACACAAAGCGAAAGGACAACAAGAGACCCATAGATCCTTTTCACTTTCACAATCTTTTAATAATCGAGTTAGGTCAATTGCGTCCCCATCTGCCTGATGTTCTTCCGCTGCGTCCCAACGCTCCCGGCAAGGCCGGAACAGACTGGAATAGACCGGAACAAACCGGAACAGGCCGGAACAGGCCGGAACAGACTGGAACAGGCCGGAACAGGCCGGATCAGGCCGGAACAAACCAGCACAGGCTGGAACAAACTGAAACAGGCCGGAACAGGCCGGAACAAACCGGAACAGACTGGAACGGGCCGGAACAGACTGAAATAGACCAGAACAGGCCGGAATAGGCTGGAACAGGCTGGAACAGGCCGGAACAGGCCGGAACAAACCGGAACAGACTGGAACGGGCCGGAACAGACTGAAATAGACCAGAACAGGCCGGAATAGGCCGGAACATACTGGAATAGGCCAGAACAGGCCGGAATAGGCCGGAACAAACTGGAACAGGCCGGAACAGGCCGAAACATACCGGAATAGACCAGAACGGGTTGGAACAGGCCGGAACACACTGGAACAAACCGGAACACACCGGAACAGGTCGGAGCACACTGAAACAGGCTGGAACAGACCAAAACAGACTATAACAGTCCGAAACAGTCCGGAACAGACGGGAACAGGCGGGATCAAACCGATACAGGCCGGAACAGGCC
Source organism: Branchipolynoe longqiensis (assembly GCA_030323885.1). Classification (NCBI taxonomy): domain Eukaryota; kingdom Metazoa; phylum Annelida; class Polychaeta; order Phyllodocida; family Polynoidae; genus Branchipolynoe; species Branchipolynoe longqiensis. The sequence continues at coordinate 82,110,395 of CM059191.1, read as the reverse complement.
TGTGGAACAGACCGGAACAGACCGGAACAGACTGACTCGATCTGGCGATGCGGTCGTCGCGCGATCAGACACGCCAGTTTTAAAAGCCATCTACATTTCACGTGCGGCGCGCTGATGGAGCTGCCACGTGGAGCGGCCGCGTGTCACGCCCCGGCGACCCGGCCCCGGCTCGTCGAAATCCCATCTCCTCTTTGAGGGGCGCGGCGCTGGGTACACCGGGGAGGGGGACGGGGGCAGAGGGGGCGGGGGGAGGGTGGCGGAAGGTGGGAGGTAAATGCTAAATAATAATCTTCCATTTCAATTCAAATAAACAATTCCAAAATTCACGACTGCAAGTACAATATATATTAGTTCAATCCGTTATCAACGTCTCTTTCTCAGAGAACTACATACATGCATTAACAAAAATGTATAATGAATTGTACTGCAAATATTGTATTAATTAAACCCACGTAGAAAAGGTGTTTGCTATCTTTGGTTGGTTGGTTGTTGGAGTTTTGCATCCTGACGACATCTAAGGTCATATCAGGATGGGTACCGACTTGTGACAGTGCACACTCATGGTGACTTTATAGTGCTGCCCAACTGGGAAATCAGGCCACCAGCACCACAACCCGATATTCCACCGAGTGACATTATCCTGACACTGAGCCAACCAGCACTTGCCCTATCCTAATAATGCCGAGCGCCTGGCTAGGAAGCGACAAGTATCAATCATTGGTTTGACTTGACCAGGTTTCAAACCCATGGGTTTGAATCCCACGATCTACCAAAACGGGAGACGGACGTTCAACTCATTCGGCCATTCCGTCTGGTCTTGCTATATTTGTGTAGATATACGCGCGCTATCCGGAGGTAACACATATCCGTTAGTACAAGGGGCCGGGTGAGGAGGCGGGTCAGAGGGCGATGTCGGCAGTGGCCCCGGAGCAGCTCAGAGTCACTCCCCTCCTGCCCCCGGAGCTGCTCGGAGTTGCTCGGCCTGTCACACCAAACACGTGTATGGGAAGCAGGTGCTCGCCCCCACCACCCGACACACCCCACCACCTCCACCTCCACCTCCACCCCCACCTCCTCCACCTCCACCTTTACCACCACCACCACCACCCACACCTCCACCTCCATCTCCACCTCCACCACCCCTTCCTCCACCTTCTCCCCCGACATCACCCCCACCTCCACCCCCACCTCCTCCACCTCCACCTTTACCACCACCACCACCACCACCTCCACCTCCACCTCCACCTCCCCTTCCTGCACCTCCCCGTCCTCCACCTTCACCCCCGCCTTCACCCCCACCTTCACCCCCACATCCACCCCACCTCCATCCCCACTTCCACCCACGGGGGCATCCATCCATCACTCTCCTCGCCAAATATCATTTAATTATCGCGCCGCCGCCAGGAGGCGCAGAAAGAGGTTTCTGCCCCCAGGCGCAGAACATCATGGCGACACTTCCGGCGGGACTGTCGAGGTCACGTGCGTGTCTTCCCTGTGTCACGTGGGGTAGGATGAGCGCTCATTTTCATTGATTTAGAATTAAATTTGTGTAATCCGATAGTTTTGAGCTTCTACCTCCCCCCTCCTTTCTTTTTTTAGATACGCCTATTATTATTATTATTATTATTATTATTATTATTATTATTAAATTGGTCGTTATTATCTGCGTTATTGTAATTTGAAATACCTTTTATTTTAACTGGTTGACTCTGCAAGTATTTGATGTGAAAATACACAAATTTCCTTTCAGGATATACGCCCAAATACTGGACACTGGCCTTGTTGGCCCATTTCCAAGTATATCACTAGTACTAAGTAGTAAAGCCCCAGTCACACATACCCGGATCAGGGGCCGGACGAGCCCCGGACCGCCATCCGGGGTGGTCCGGGGCGATCCGGGGTGATCCGTGGCTCGTCCGTGGCTCGTCCATGCTGACACCCCCTGATCCAGCCTGATCTGTGGCTCATCCGGCGCAGTCCGGGCTCACCCCCGGATGTTTTAAAATGTTTAAAACATCTGGGGTGCTCCGGGGTATTTTGCAATCCGGGCTCAATCCGTCCTGATCCGGCCTGATCTGGGGATGTTCCGGGGGTGGTCCGGGTATGTCGGGGGTGGTCTGGGGTGTACCGGGCCTGTCCGGGGGTGGTGTGGGGTCATTTTGAGCCACGGTTTGACCCAGACCATCCCCTGACTATCCAGGACTACCCCCGGTCTAGCCACGGACCACTCCCGGGGTGATCCGGGATAGTCCAGGGGTGATCCAGGATAGTCCGGGGGTGGTCTGGGGCAGTCTGGGGGGTGTTCCGGCCTCATCCGGGGCCGGTCCGGCCCAGTCCGGGGGCAGTCCGGGGGTGGTACGGGGCGGTCCGGGGCTCGTCTGGAAAGTGTGACTGCGAGGCAAAAATCGACGAAAACAGGGATTTTATACGTGGCGGTCCAGGACAGTCCGGGCCGTTGGTCTGTGGGTGGTCCGGCTCAAAATCCGGGGCTCATCCGGCTATGTGTGACTGGGGCTTTAGTAGTGTTAGCAGTGTAGCACAGGATCACCAATCTGCAAAGTACGTTCAATGAGCGGATGAGTGCAGCAGCATCTAATTTGGATGAGTAACAGCAAATATTTGTTCATTTTTGTCGTTTCCAAAATTTGATGGATGCAACTTTACGGTTAAGCTGGTTTTGCTTTAATGTTCAATAGCCCTGAGCAACCTTCTTTCTTTTAGTTTTACTTTTAGAGTGTGATTGGTTTGTTGTTGTTTTACATCCTAGCAACATCTAAGGTCATATCAGGATGGGTACCGACTTGTGACAGTGCGCACTCATGGCAACTTTATAGTGCTGTCCCACTGGGAAACCAGGCTGCCGGCACCATGACCTGGTATCCCACTCAGTCACATTATCCTGACACTGAGCCAACCAGTCCTTGCCCTGTCCTATTAATGCCGAGTGCCTGGCTAGGAAGCGACAAGTATCAATTTTTAAGTCATTGGTTTGACTCGACCAGGGTTCGAACCCACGACCCCACGATCTACCAGCAAGGGTGACGGACGCTCTAACTCAGTTGGCCACCCCGTCTGGTCAGTGTGTGATTGGATCATATTTCAAATCCTTACACAATATCCTCATTGTGTCACGTGGTTTGACACTCAGACTACAGTTCATCTTCAGAATTGAATAATATATATGTAATGTATAGCGAATTATACGAATATAAATTATAGGGGACAAATATGCTAATAATATTCCCCCTTGTGCGCATTGGTGGAGTGTGAACTCCGCCCCCCTCTGGAAGGGAGTGAATGTATGCTATTTCTAGTGCGCATCTCTCACCCAGGAACAATATACAATCATACTAATAAACCAATAGTACACTAAGTTCTTAGAACGCGTGCATAGCCTTCAATTGTAATTTGGCGGCTTTGGTCGGTAAATTATTAGTCACGCGGGTCCCGTTGATGGCGGGACGCGCATCTTGGAGTCGTAGACCCCGGCATGCACCGCGGCCGTCTCACAACTCCAGCCGGATGTACCGCCGCGCCCGGGTGGCGTGAATTCCTGCGCGCGAGGAGCTCAGGGTTATAGTCCCTCTCATGTCCGGGATGTGTACCACGTGTCCCCGTGCAGCCAATGAACACCAGACCTGCTTCCATGTACCTTGACGCCCCGCTGGGATGGGCTTGTTTTCAATTCAATTAAGCCTGTTGTAGTTGATGTGTGGTATATTCAGTATATTCACATTTGAGAAGATTGTTTGTGTTGTTGATGTGGTATCTGCAATATTTTCACATTTAGGAAGAGTATTTGTATTGTTGTTGTGGTATATTCAATATTTTCACATTTGAGAAGACTGTTGGTGTTGTTGTGGTGTGTTTGATGTATTCACATTTGTTGAGGTGTCTTCAATATATTGACAATATATTAATATTTGAGAAGACTGTTGGTGTTGTTGATATAGTATCTTCAATATATTCACATTTGGGAAGACTATTGCTGTTGGTATGATATCTTATATATATTCACATTTGAGCGTACGGTTGGTGTTGTTCTAGTATCTTGAATATATTCACCTTTGAGAAGCCTGTTGTTGTGGTATCTTCAATATATTCACATTGAGCATACTGTTTGTGTTGATGTTGTATCTTAAATATATTCACATTTGAGAAACTGTTGGTGTTGTTGATATGGTATCTTCAATGTATTCACATTTGCGAAGACTATTGCTGTTGGTATGGTATCTTGAATATATTCACATTTGAGTGTACTGTTGGTGTTGTTGTAGTATCTTGAACATGGTATGCAGGTATTGCAGGTATTGCAATACCTCAGGGAGTTTGACACCCCTGCCCTGCAGAGTTGTAAACCACTGCCTTGTGGTACAGGTTTTTGACAGAACCGAAGGCTAAGGGAGCAAACCCTGAACAGAAAACCATGTCACTGTAGCAGCATTAAGGGCGGTTGATGTATGGAACTCCCAACATCTCCCGACCAGCCACTGCAGGGACAAATAGTTTTGCGCCTGTCTGGACATGTTCTTGCCAGTGTGAAACCACTATTTGCTCCCCGAGAGAGTGCCGCTGGTAACTTGCAAAAGCCAGCAGCACTTCAACACTTTTGCAGGCAGCTTTCCTGAAATCTACAACCGCAGGAGAGTGGCAGTCAAGTAATGAAAGCAGTCTTTGTCGCATCGCGATCGACAGCATGATGATGATGATGAGTATCTTGAATATATTCACATTCGAGACGTTTGTTGGTGTTGGTGTGGTATCTTGAATATTTTCACATTTGAGAAAACGATTTTTGTGGCATTTTCAATGTATTCACATTTGAGAAGACTTGGTGTTTATGTGGTATCTTTAATATATTCACATTTGAGAAACCATTGGTGTTGTTGATACAGTATCTTCAATATAGTCACTATTGGTGTTGATGTGGTATCTTCAATATTCTAACATTTGAGAAGACTGTTGCTGTTGTGGTGTCTTCAATATATTCACATTTTGGAAGATTGTTGGTGTTAGGATATCTTCAATATTCTTCACATTTGAGAAGACTGTTGGTGTTGTTGACATAATATCTTCAATATATTCACATTTGAGAAGACTCTTGTTGTTGTTGATATGATATCTTCAATATATTCACATTTAGGAATAATATTGGTGTTGGTATGGTATCTTATATATATTCACATTTGAGCATACTGTTAGTGTTGTTGTAGTATCTTCAATATATTCACATCTGAGAAGATTGTTGTGGTCGATGTGGTATCTTGAATATTTTCACATTTGAGAAGGCTGTTGTTATGGTATCTTCAGTATACTCATATTGAGAAGAATATTGATGTTGGTGTGGTATGTTCAATATTTTCACATTTGAGAAGAATGTTGCTGTTGTGGTATCTTCAATATTTTGACACTTCAGAAGATAGCTAATAGTAATACTGTGCTATTGATGTGGCATTTTCAATGTTAATGCAATTGATAAACAAATTGATTGATACGGCGAGATAAGTGTAGCTCATTCGCGAAGATGTTTCACAGTAAAGAGAATGCCCACTGACCAGAAAATGAAATTGAAACCCAAGTATTGCACTTTAATTTTCAACATAAAATGCAGCAATACATCAGAATATAAAGATACAATCTAAATATGACGCTTAACTTCACATTATTAAAAACAATGAATACGTAGAACAAAACAGAGAAATAATATACTAACGATCAACCTTTATTTTACAGTTAATAAAAACACGCACGGAGAACATACATTATTTTAACCCAATAAAAGATGCTTTAATTTGTTAATCACAAATCCACACAGAAACACAACAAAGGGGTGAATCCAAATATTACATTTGAAGTTATAATACATCATCAGCATACAGAACAGAACCTTTAAGAGAAATCCGAATGGTAATTTACGATAATAAAAATATATATCCAGACATAGAAGAAACCAAAATATAAAACATAATACACCTTAGCTTAACCTAAAAATTATATCTTTTCAATTTAACTATTTAAAAAAATTAATGTATATGTGTAAAGCCCACTTACCCAGAATAGCCCCGGACTTTTAGCCGGACCACCCCCGGACCACCCCCGGACCACCCCCGGACCACCCCCGGACCACCCCCGGACCATTCCCCTGGACTGTCCCGGACAGCCCCGGATATTTGGTCATTTTTTTGCTGGCTATCACACCTACCCGGACGAGCCACGGCTAGCCATGGACCAGAGTCCGGATCGCCCCGGACTGAGCCGCACCACCCCCGGACTACCCGGAGTATCCATGGAGTAGTCAAAGATCAGTCCTGGACTTGCTCCTGCTATATATATATATATATATACAAAAACGGGGCTCATCCTGGGCTGATCCATGGTAAACCGGGCTGTCTGTGGCGGTCCGTGGTTAATCCATGGTCATCCGGCTTGTCCAGGTCTTATCCGAGCAGTCCGGGAGTGGTCCGTGACTCTGTTGGGGCTAGTCCGTGCTTAAACCGTTGCTAAAACTTGGCTCTTCCGGTTTCAAAAAGACCCGGACAGTGCTGGACGGGGCACGGACTACCCCCGGACAACACCCGGACTACCCGGATGAGTCACAGATTACACCAGGATGATGCCGGATCGACCCTGGATTGCAATATTCTCCGGATCGCCCTGGATAAGGCCGGATCACCAAGGACCAGCCATGGATCACCATGGATCACCAAAGACGAGCCAGGGATGACGCCGGATCGCCAGGGACCACACCGGATCACAGGTTGGGGCTCGTCCGGCCCCTGATCCGGGTGGGGGTGACCTAGGCTTTAGCAGAACGATGATTTTCTAAGCATGGAGACAGGACTGTGCTCGTCCAGTTGACATAAATAAACAATATTTCCGGTATTTACACTAGAGGTCGCTTTGTTCCTGCACCCAACTCACCGAATCTCAATCAATTGTACAATAATATCAGCAATCGTCTACACAAATAAACTTTAAACTCCCTTCGCCATTCCCGCCCCATCGGACGATATGACCGGGTCGCTACAGCGCAGGCTTCTCGCGTGGAAGGTCGTGGGTTTGATTCCCGGTCGAATCAAACCAATTACTTACAAAATATATACTTGTCACTTCCTAGCCTGGTGCTCAACATTAATAGGATAGGGCAAGGACTGGTTAGCTCAGTGTCAGGATAATGTGACTGAGAGGGATATTGGGTCATGGGGCATGTGGCCTAATTTCCCAGTCGGGCAGCACTGTACAATTCACCATGAGTGTGCACTGTCACAAGTGGGTCCCCGTCCTGATATGACCTTAGATGTTGCCAGGACATAAAACTCCAACAACCAACCAACAACCAAAATCTACACAAATAAACCTAGAACGGCCTCAAGCACTCCCTTCGTCAATCCCCAACCCAAATCCCACAAACCCACCCTACCCACCTCCACCGCTACCCCCAGCTCCCACATGCTCCCAGACCTCAGACGACCCTAGTGGGATGGCAATGGCTGAGTGTCATGTCGCCCGTGGCAAATATTTGTTTATTGCATTGGATATTGCTGTTTAGTGCAAGATTACATGAACTGCGCCTGTGCTGACAGTGGCATCAACATTAACCGAACAAACATGAAGCCGAGCGGAATATGATCTATAAATAACACGTGAGGGTCCGGCCATATTAATCCACAAATCCATAATAATTCATGTATATGCATTTCAACAGTTCAGGTGCAATAACCGACAAATCCATTTTTGTTGTTGATTTTTGTTGTTGAAGATTTATACTGCTTATCATGGATAAGCCTGAATAGGCTTGTTTTCACCATTAGACAGTTTGTCGATAGAAAGCCCGAGCCTACACTTTTACCGACCCAAGGGATTTTTAACCTCCCACACCACATAGACATGGTATGAGAGCAACTAGCCTTTGATGACGCTGTAAGTTATACACAGCAGTGGAAATCCAAATTGGCAGAGGTGGGGAGGGCACTGGGAATCGAACCACTGACCTTCAGATTAGGAGTCCGACCTATTCAGACACTCTAACCACTCCGCCACAGAGAACACCATTTGAATAATTTTCTGTCAATTAAAATATGTTGTTGTGCTTCACAAATTACAACTGAAGTCTACTAATTTCATATTGGGTAACGCATGATTTAGGGGATGTGCTGGCTTCTGCAAAAAGAAAACTCAGGTTTGATTATCAGAATGATGGTAGCTTCAGCTCAAACGTGGTAGTCATGGTTTCATTTTGGCCCAAATGGTGCGTGCCGGTTTTTGCACATGAACTCTTCATTTGTATGACCCCCCAATACCCGATGTCTACTTTTTGTGCTGGGGGGGGGGGGGGGGGGGGTCGTTACAAAACAAAACAAACAAAAACACACAAAAACAATTCTTTATTTGTCCCCTGTAAAGCTGAACAGTGGGATGCAAATATAAATATTTTGAAGGCAAATCACTTATCTAGGTTTTATCCTACATATCCAACTTAGATACTGACGAACCTATTAGGCATTAGGTCTAGTAGTAGTACTAGTAGTAGTACTAGTACTAGTACTAGTACTAGTAGTGCTAGTACTAGTAGTAGTACTAGTACTAGAACTAGTACTAGTACTACTACTAGACCTAATGTCTAGTACTAGTACTATTACTACTACTAGGACGGAAACGTTTATCTAGATTGTATCCTAAATATCAACATTAGATACTGATGCCATTAAGCATTATTATTTCATATTAAGCATTTTCGTTGCTGGACATACTTCAATACTAAATCAATGTAAATCAATGTAAAGAACATAAAGCCTTATATTGTTACTATTCGGGTTTTGACAAATATTCATTTTCATTGTTTGCACTTCAAATATCTCCAAATGCTTTATTTATTGCACAACAACATCTAAATAAATTGCTTGTGTATGTTAATACTGGTGCAAGTTCACTTGGATAACGTATAACCATGATACATACTCCTTTTGTACACCTGGGTGATTGTCAATGAAAAAAATCATATATTTTCTTGATTTTTCAATTAAAAAAATATAAACACTTAAAAGCAGACGACAATTACAAAGTCGACCCAGCCGACATGGTGACTGTTTACTGTTTATCCGCGGGTGCCTCGAGGGGACGCAGTGCAGAACGCGTGCCGTTAGGCTCTCAGGGCTGTTCCAGGTGTGGTGGGAGCAGGTCGGTGTGGACACAGGTGTGACCGGCCCCCTCATGCGCTCAGTCCCCCCCCCCCCGCCCCCCACACACACAATTTCTCTGTCCCAGTATACACAGCCACACACACAGATATACACACACGCGTCACGGCTATGGGACAGCCCTACCCCCCCTCGTGACACCACGTGACACCGCGTGACGCGTGCCCGTTTCAACGGCACAGTGGAAGCGTCCTGGGTGCTCGACATTAACAATTCCCCGAACCAATGAAGCGAAGATAACATTCAGTCTGTAACCAAGCAGGACCGGGGTAACTTCCGGTGCCTTCCTGAGTAGCATTACACCAAGAGGCAGATGTCAAGCCGCACAGCTCTCCATACCTCCCTCCCCCTCCTCCCCCCCCCCACTGCCTCCCACCCTCCCTCCACCCTCCCTTCACCTTCCTTCTCACCCTCCCTCCCACCTATCTCCCATCCTCCTTCCCACCCCTTCTCCCACCCTCCCCCCTCCCCTGCCTCCCTGCCTCCCACCCGCCCCATGCCTCCCTTCTTCCCTATCCCTCCCCCTCCCTGCCTCCCCCCTTCCATCCTAACTCCCTCTCCCTCCATATTCCTCCCTCCCCGCTCCTTGTCCATCCTCATCCATCCCCTCCTCATCCATCCTCCTCATCCTGCGCCACCCCTCCTTCCCCCCGATCCCCTCTCTCTTCCTGCTTCCTTCTGCTGACCCCTCCCCTCCTAATCCCTCCCTTCCTAATCCCTCCCCCCTATTCCAATCCCTCCAACTGCCTCATCCATCCACTCCCTCCCTCCTCTTCCCCTCCTCTCTCCTTCCCCTCCTTATCTTCCCCCCTCCTCAACCCGCGCCCCATCCCTTCCCCTCCTCCATCCTCCCTCCCCCCTTCTCCACCTCCCCCCTTCATCCCCCCTCCCGTATCTTCTCCTTATCCCCCCCTCCTCATTGAGCCCCCTCCCTTCCCCCTCCTCTCTGCCTCCCCTCCCCCCTTCCCCCTGTCCCTCCCCCCTCATCATCGCACTCCCCCTCCCTTTCCTCCTCTCTGCCTCCGATTACCTCCCTCCCCTGTCCCCTTGCCCCTCTCCCCCCGCCTCCATCCCTCCAATCCCCCTCCCCTCTCCCTCCTTCCTTCCATCCCACCCTCCCCGCCCGCCCGCCCGCCCTCCTCTCCCACCCCCCCCACACCCTCCAACCTCCCTCCCACGCCCACATGGATGCACATTTCCCATAACATATCCACTAACTGACGAAAGACCAACTACTTAACACGATAAACCAACAAAGGGAAGCTCTACCGCGGTAGTGGCCCACGTACTGATACGTAATGAATGCAAGAGAAAATGCAGGGTGTCTTCTCTTGGTTATGGTGTCTTCACACTGAACCCATTACACAAACAATGCAAATAATAAACCAGGCGGGATATCCAAATTAGGTGAACATCCTTCTCCCATTTTGGTTGGGTGGTTGTTGGAATTTTACGTCCTGGCAACATCTAGGGTCATTTCAGGATGGGTACCGACTTGTGACAGTGCACACTGATGTAAACTTTATAGTGCTGTCCCACTGGGAAAGAAGGCCGCCAGCATCATGACCTGATATCGCACTCAGTCACATTATTCCTTGCCCTAACCTATTAATGCCGAGCAGCGACAAGTATCCATTTTTGAAGTAATTGGTTTGACTCGACCGGGAATCAAATTGGACTAGTGCTGCCCAGTGGTAAAAACAAGTGTTAACACACTTATCCATTATGAGCAGGGAAAATAAGTTCATTAAAAAAAACCCACAAATAACCTCACCTGAAAACAAACTGCGCAATGTCACAAGTAGGGATGCCCTTCCGGATATGACTTTATGTGTTGCTAGGATACCAAATCCAAACAAACAAATTGACGAACCTAAAGGCAAAGCTGACATTGCCTGCACCATATATTGAGGTATTCCTGGAGCAGAAAACACAATATCTACAACATAGGCCCACCTCATTGTCTCATGTGAAGCTACCTTCCACCATACCCACCACCACCCCCACCCCCACCCCCACCCCACCCCCTGACAATACTCGACCCCAAGACCGCCCAAACCCCAACCCAAGATACACACACATACACCTCCATCCCACGACTTCCAAGCCGATAAACACGTAATGTGATGACGCAACCAGTCCCGACACTGCGAATTTCAGTTCCAATGACCGGAAAGGACCAGACGGGATGGCCGAATGAGTTAGAGCGTCCGTCTCCCGTGCTGATAGATCGTGGGGTGGTGGGTTCGAACCCTGGTTGAGTCAAACCAATGACTTTAAAATTGATACTTGTTGCTTCCTAGCCAGACGCTCGGCATTATCAGGATAGGGAAAGGACTGGTGTGCTCAGTGTCAGGATAATGTGACTGAGTGGGATATCAGTTCATGGTACCGGTGGCCTGGTTTCCCAGTGGGACAGCACTATAAAGTCGCTAGGAATGCGTACTGTCACAAGTCGGTGCCCGTCCTGATATGACCTTAGATGTTGCTATGACATAAAACAACAACAAACAAACCAATGACCGTAACCTATAAATATGCACTCGGTGACCCAGAAGGTGACCCAGAAAGTGATCCAGAAACGCATCCAGGAAGTGCAATTAGACCACTTCCATGAACGGTGGGAAACAAAACCCTCCAACTGCTGTTGAACCGTTACTATAACCTGCCCCTACTGACGCATGGCGTTGGTGGTGTAGGTTGAGGAGGGGATGTGAGTGTGTGTATGTGTGTGTGGGGGGGGAGTAAGGGTCAAGACGACGCGCGAGGTCAGCGCTCCCAGAATTCAATTCGGCAGCCGGAAGCCATTTGCGCCCCGTGATTGATCCGCGACTTTCGTATTAAGGACACCCGGCGGAGACGGTCGTCGCCAGCTCTCACGTCTCAGGGCCATCCATGTGTGGGCAGCAGCTTTTCGTAGCCGCTCTACTCAACCTGCGGGATCTCCATTTATATATATATATATATATATATATATATATTTCCGCTCATATAGATACATATCTATCTCTATCTATCTCTATCTATATCTATCTATATTTATATATATCTATCTATATCTATATATATCTATATCTATCTATATCTATATCTATCTATATCTATCTATCTCTATCTATATCTATCTATCTATCTATCGATTTTACCTCGGTACTATTCCTCTGTCTACTCATAGCCCAGGGAGAAGGAAGCATATCCAGGTCCAGCAATTAGCATAATCAGCTCACAGCAGGAGGATGTTTGTGAGCAGCTCCGGCAGTTTTTCTACATTAACTACAAAACCAACCAGGTTAGTAGTATCTTTCAAAGTGGATTCCTTGGTTTCAGTTCATGTTAGCATTTACATACAAAGTTTTTTGAAACTTTTCGATAAGTTATTACTGTTTTACAGCTTAGTTTCGATCGTATTACATATGATCATTAGAACAATGTCTCCATTGTTCCGTTAATAATGAAGCAGCCCATTGCCGAATGGTGAGATGTTTGGCAGGAGCCAATTACATCACTATGATTTATTCCTCGGTCTCGTTAAGATTCCCCAATTGTTATTCTCATTAAGGCATACCTCCGAGTCCTATAGTATTTTCCCCCACTTGTTGGCGAAGAAAGCCACAGGTGGGAGAAGTTCATAGGTACTTAGAGTGTGGGAGGGTACTGCTACACTGGTCCCTACCCCTTGTTTTGATCGGTTGGTTTACCATACCGTCATCCTGAGACAGTCTATTAGCCACACCCCTGTGTTAAAAACTATTTTAACACTATAATACACACCTAGTATAATTATTCTCTAATTATCAGTGTGATATTCAGCCCTAAACAATGCCTAACCATTGGTTTTGGTTTTTACTCACAGTCTACGAGCCCTGGCTACGAAGTGAAGATCATGTGCTCAGTGAAGATGAAGACCACTCACGGCCGGCACAAGTACAAAGGTCGCCCTCGCCAGAACCAAGAGATTCCGATGGGGATGGGGGGGTACGATACCGGCCCCGGCCCAGCTGACCTGGATGAGCAAGTTGCATGACTTGTTCAACAAAAGATCGAGGAGATGCTTCCTTCCAGAGTGGCGACCACAAAGAAAAAGAGATCCAAAGTCACACTTGATTCAGATGAGTCTGAGTGGGAGGACTTCTCAGAGGATCAGACCTCGTCTGCGGATGAGTCAGAAGAGGAAGTGGTTGTGTCTGCGCATAACCACAAACACAAGAAGAAAGAGCATCAGAAGGGGATGAATACATGAGGGCCCGAAAGAAGAAGCCTCTCCTGAAGAAGAGCAAGAAGAAGACAAAGAAAAGGAGGAAACACAAATCCTCTTCCTCTGACTCTTCATGAGACTCGTCTTCAACTAGCTCTGACTCAGATATGAAGCACCCACACTCCTGTGGCAAGGAGACATGAGATAATGTTTTCTAGGCTGTCTGCATGGACGCACACAAGGAGGTAGCCAGATCTAAGAAGGTGACCGACAATGACGGGAAGGAATATACTTTATTCCTTGCCCCAAAGCCCATTAAGGGGAAACCACTGGACAAGACGAAGATGTTCAGTGGGCATCTCCAGTACTTGCTTAAACATGTGGTGATTAGTTCCAAGTGCGGCAAGCATATGGAAATGGACAAGAAGAAATCCACAGCTGCTAATCCTAACCACTTCAAGAAGATGAAGCAGGATTTTTTAAACCGACGAACCGGCCAACAAGGAGGAAGGTTCGGGATGAACCTCAGCCTCCAGGCCAGGGGAAGGGGCCAGAGGCAGTTGTTCAGCTGGAACGATGGGAACAGGCCCTTCAAGAGGGAGTTCAATGCCCAGAAGCCGTTCCCCCAGCCAGGGAACAAATAGAAGTGGCAACGCAAACACCCATAAGCATATTTCAAGCTGCTAACCTCAATAACTGCCTATCGGAATGGAATAGCATTACGGATAATTTAACTATCGTTAGTCTAGCTGAAGGGGTAAGAATCCCCTTGATAGAAGAACCTATTCAAAATAGCATACCTTTCCCTTACCAATTTCACGGTTCAGAATGTGAAGCGTTAGACAATCAAGTCCTTAAATTTAGTGAAAAGGGCATTATTGAACCAACACTACATTTGGCTGGGGAATTTATATCTAATATTTTCTTGTGACCCAAACCAAATGGAGATGTAAGACTAATTTTAGATCTAACATTATTTAACAAATTTGTGGAATACAAACATTTTTAAATGTTTTTCTTTGATACAGCAAGAGACTTTGTAACGCAAGGCTCCTTGCTAGCCAGTGTGGATCTTAAAGATGCATACTATACGTACCTATCTATAAACTTGATTGGAAATATCTCAGATTTTGTTGGAAAGGCAAATTTTATTAGTTCACGTGCATGCCAAATGGACTGGCTTGCTGCACACACATTTTCACAACTTACTTAAGCCAATTTTTCCCGAGATGGCTAGGGAAGGACATATTATGTTTACATATATTGATGATTCATTTATTGTTGCACAAACACAACAACAATGCCAGACAGCAGAAGACAAATTATGTGAAACATTTACAAAATTAGGGTTCTACATGATGAAACTAAATCAGTGCTAATGCCAACAAACAAGTTAAAGTTTCTGGGATTCTTTATTGACACCACAGAAATGACCATTGGCCAGAACAAAAAGTTGATGCATTTACAACAACAGCAAATCAATCATTAAAATTGAACAAACCAAAGATATAACAAGTTGCAGTATCAATAGGAATTATGATAGCATATGCACTAGCTATTCTTTATGGCAAAGCTCATATTAAATCGCTAGAGGTAGATAAGAAGTTGGCATTGGCGTGCACAAAACGAAACTTTGAGCGGCCCATGACAATTTCACCAGAAGGCCAAAATGATATTATTTGGTGGCTTTTACACATTAACAAATCGCTAAACCCCATTACAATGGGAGAGCCCAACACTACAGTTACAACAGAGACTTCATTAGTAGGCTGGGGGGCTCATAGGGACCAACAGGCAACAGGTGGTCGCTGGATGGAAGATGAAATCTCCAATCACATTAATGTATTAGAATTTAGAGCCATTTATCTAGGACTCCGTAGTCTGATTCACATCCCTAAGAATCATGTAAGGGTTTTAACAGATAACACGACAGCTATGGCTTACATACGTAATATGGGAGGGACTCGTTCCAAACAATGTAATTATATGGCTAAACTCATTTGGGACTGGGCAGAGAAACACGAGATATGGCTAACAGTAGCACATATTCCAGACAGTCAAAATACTTGGCTGACAAGAAAAGCCAACATTTTCATGACCATCATAAATGGTCACTGAATCAGAGTATTTTTGACCACATTTGTCACAAATGGGGCAAACCAGAAATTGACTTATTTGCATCGCGCAATAACAACAAATTACCTAAATATATGTCTTGGCATCTAGAGCCAGAAGCCTGGAGAGTAGATGCATTCTCATTAATTTGGAATAAGAAATTCTATTACATATTCCCACCATTCAGCATTATCAGCAGAGTGGCCAGGAAGATCAAGATGGATCACACACACGCAGTACTGATAGTACCAGCATGGGAAATGCAACCATGGCTAGCGGCAATACCATCAGCAGCAAAAGACATGGTCAGATTCCCAAGAGAAAGGAACAACCTACAACATCAGGGACCCCTAACAGTCCACGGAGACATGTCCCCTTTTGGCATTCCTTTTCTAAGAAAACATTTAGAACAATATGGTTTAGACAAAATTACGAAAGAAAGACTTATTTCACATGCCTGGAGGAAAGGAATGGTGAAATTATGCATGAGTTCTTTAAAGAAATTGGGATTTCATTGCCTTCTAAAAGGAGTCAAAGCATTAAAACATACAAATATTAAGATTTCTAAGAATCCTAAGAGATGAAGGATTAGGATTTGGTGCAATTAATGCAGCAAGATGTGCGCTTTCAATTATTTTACTAAGAATAGATGGACAAACGATTGGAAAACATCAGTTGGTACACTGGTTCATTAGATCGGTGTTTGAAAGAAACCCACCCAAACCCAAATATAATAGGTTTTAGGATGTGTCGATAGTATTTAAGTTATTCAAGTCATAGCCAAGCAATAGACATTCATCAATGAAGGAACTAAGATTTAAGTTAGCAGTACTATTACTGCTAGTGACGGGACACAGAGGCCAACCAATTTTAGCACTTTCACTGGATGGACTAGAAATAGATAAGGATGAGGCAACATTCGATTTAGAGACATTACTAAAGTCAAATCACATAGGGGACCGATTGTCCGAAAGATAAAGGGATATGTGCAGTTTCAGCCATTAAGGCGTATACATCCAAGTCACGCGGAAGTAGGAATTCCAAACAGGTACTAATCAGCTTTATTAAGCCGCATTAAGCTATCTCGAGAGGCACCCTCGCAAGATGGACCATCAAGGTGCTTAAACAGGCAGGAGTCAATACTGGACGCTACGCATCTCACTCAACATGTTGAGCCATCGTTTCCAAGGCAAGACAATTAGGAATCTCAGTAAAGAGAATCCTTGCACATGCTGGGTGGAAGCCGGCTAGATCATTTGCAAAACAATACAACAAACGACTAGAAAAACCATCTATATCTATATATATAGCTACGTATATCTATATATATATCTATATATCTATATCTATATATCTATATATATATATGCATATCTATAATATATCTATATATATATCTTTATATCTATATATATATATCTGTACATATATCTATTTCGATATATATATGTCTATATCATCTAGATCGATGGATATCGATGTATATCGATACATCTCTATCTATATCTATCTATAAACCTATGGATATCTGTATCTAGATATTGTGATGGGGGTGATGAGATTGGGAACTCTTGCGCCTAAAGTGGGAATCGAACCCACATCTCTTGCATTCCGGGCCAGTGTGCTAACCATTACACCACCTAGGCTCCCTGATGTATTAGGTTGATTGTCTACATTCCCTTAGTTTGAAATTATTTCTATTATTAGTTAATAAATGGCTAACTTTGCTGATATCTATTTATCTGAATCAACTTTCATGTTAAAGCGTAAAGGCCCAGTCAGACCTTACCTGATTGAGTACCGGACACCACCGGGCAAAGAATTGTTTAGTCCGTTGGTATTCGGTA
This sequence comes from Branchipolynoe longqiensis, assembly GCA_030323885.1. NCBI lineage: Eukaryota > Metazoa > Annelida > Polychaeta > Phyllodocida > Polynoidae > Branchipolynoe > Branchipolynoe longqiensis. Next base: position 82,093,041 of record CM059191.1, on the reverse strand, counting down.
TCAAAATGTACCGAAATATACCGAAATGTACCGTATGAAATGAATGGTAAACGGACAAGGAACGTATATTAACAAATAGCCACTGGACGATAACTGGACGAAAACCGAATGTCAAATGGACGTAACGGATTGTTCACGGACATGCAGAAAATATATACTGACCGAATTCCCACAATTAAAAAAAAACAAAAAACAAAAAAAAGCACCATCAACGGACACGCAGGAAGCAAACCGGAGACGTAACAGATGGGTACCGGACATGAAACGGCCAAAACGGCCAAAACGGACATCAACCGTACACATCAGTCCGCCCGTGTCTGGGACAAGTTTTGTGCATGTTCAAAACGTGTACCGGACACCGTCGGACACCACCAGAGATAAAACGGACACGCTGGATGGGTACCATATATAAACCGTACATTGCCGTATTTCACCAGACAGTGTCCGGTTTCTGTCCGTTTCCTCAATCTGCTGAGGACTGACTAGGGCTTTTACCTTGGAGAAATTTGAAGAAAACACAAGCCAACTTAATGTTGGTGTGCACGTGGAAATACTGAACAAAGTCTTTTGTTAACCCCCTCCCTTCTCCTTAATTGCAACACCATCATAGCGCAAGAACAGCAAACTGTGATAAATATTTCTTGAGTGCGCCAGTATCTTAAGTTGAATACCTCGGATCAAATCTAAAGCCGTGTTTACACGGGGAATTGTGAAACGATCTAGACAAAGCGATTTATATGAGGCGTTTTTGAGGCGCGTTTACACGGACAGAGTTTAAAAAGTGTTTTGGTGCCGGGAACCAGCAGCCTGTGGTGCGCCTGTAGCCGGCGAGCACCTAATCGGGCCCTAACACTGCCGGGAACCAGCTGAATCGCTTCAAATAAACCACCTCCCGAGGTGGTATAGATGAAGCGTTTCATATGAAGCGATTCAGCCCTAAAACGCCACAGAGCCGCGTCTACACGGCAAATGTGAGGCGATCTAGGCAAGGCGTTTTATATGTGGCGTTTTAAATCGCCCGTGTAAACAGGGCTTATGTACGCGCTTCAGTTTAGAAAATGTGATGCTTTCATCGGATGTTGCTACTTTAATAACAGACGACATTTCGACAGCAAGGAATGGTCAACTGAGGGTCAGTACTGACGCGATCTGCGTCATGTCACCAAATTACCCCCCAACAGACGCCGTGACTCTCGGGTTCAATCGGCCATGTTGTTTCGCGTCAGGGTCAATCCTACTTGTAAGCAGACGATAGGGTGTCCCTGTTGATACTTGACATGAGATATGACTGTGTCTCAATGACACGACACTCTCGCAATTCACAAGTTCGACTTAACTGGAACAAGGGCGTTCAGCTGCCTCTCTGAGGAATGTGACGTCATCATTGTACCGATAATGTCATCAGCGCATGAGAAAATAATTATGGGACATCATGGCTAGCAGTAGATAAAAGATTCACCCGGTACTACTTGTAGTACCGCTACTTTTGAGTTCGAAAATATAATAAAGCATATACTTTAATGCAATTTAAAAGTGAAATTGATGGCGTTCTCTGGCCACCATCTTGTCTTTTTGCATTCTCTCCCATTTCACCAACTCTATGTTCATATAAGTAACCATTTGGCACTGGTGCCAGGCATTCTACTTCTTGTTCCATACTAACCTATTTTCACCCATATTTACACTATATTGTCATTCACCTGTGTACTACAAGTACCGGGTGAATCTTTTATCTAGGCTAGCAGGGGACTCAAACCGGGAATCCTGTCAATCAAGAGTGAACCTACTATCGTTGGCCAGAACTTAAAATTCTCAATTTCTGTTAGATGTAGCTCAACCCATGATGTCAAACATGTTGGTGAGCACATAACAAGTAATTGTGCATGTATTTAGTATGTATGCCCTTTCTATGCAGCAACAAATGCTTAATGAATGACACAGTATCAAACATAGATATCTAGAATAAAATCTAGGTCAATATTTTGGTTTAGAAACATCTTTTCACTGGCTATGCAGCTTTACTTATCTAGGTTTCTGATTTCCTTAGCATCGAGTCAAAGAAAGAGTCAAAGACTTATCAAATTGATACTTGTCGCTTCCTAGCCTGGTACGCAGCATTAATAGGTTAGGGAAAGGATTTTGTTAGCTCAGTGTCAGGATAATGTGACTGAGTTAGATATCGGTTCATGGGGCCGGTGGCCTGATTTCCCAGTGGGGCAGAACTATAAAGTTCCCATGAGTGTGCACTGTCACGAGTCGGTACCTGTCCTTAGATGTTGCTAGGATGTAAAACCCCAACAACAAACCTGTTTGCTTAACACACCAACCAGCCCTATGGGGATGAGTGGGTCCTTAAGTGTGCTGCGGAGTGGTTCCAAGTGGTTGCTTGTAATACATATTGTTTGAAATTCACCCCGCTATCCTCACTGCACCGTCACCATGGTGATACAGTGTCAAGGTCACTCCAGCGTCCTTCAAAAGCGACGTGAGTTCCAAGTGAGATAAAGCTGAGGCATAGATAAAACAAAGGAACATTAATGAATCAACCCCCCCCCCCACCAAGCAAAATAAGCGGGCTACATGTTGTCAATAACATAGATCCAGCTGATGATAGTAATTAAAAACGTGCGCGCTTAATAAAGGGGCTCTCACATTAGGGTTTTTTGCGGGAGCGTACGGCGGCATAGGCGCGTTACGTCATCTACGTCGGCATACGCCGCCATATGCTGCCATACACTACGCATATGCACCACGTACGCTATGCATATGCTACGCATACGCTACGCATACGCTATGCATACGTCATCATGTGCTGGCGTATGCCGGCATACACCATCGTACGCCACCATATGCTTTCTCACATCCGTCCGTCCAAATTTTGTTGTGCATGCTAAAAAAATCCCGACCTATGGGAGCGTATGGTTCATACGCTACTCATACGCTACTCATTTGCCGGCATACGCTTCTCGTACGCTAGGGGTACGCCAGCATATGCTGGGGGTATGCCGGCGTATGCTACTCGTATGCTCAACTTGCATCATAGGCGTATCTCTGGCCTATGAAGCGTACGCAGAACCTACGAGTTGCATATGGGAGTGTGTTCGTAGCATATGCAAAGCGTATGAGTAGTGTATGGCGGCGTATGCCCGACCTATGGTCTCGGTATATAAAGGCGATGCACTATATACCCAGGAGCCACCAGGTGGCGGACCGAGGAGAGATAACATAGGTCTCACATACGCTTCACATATGTTCCTCATACACTCCTCAATAGCTCCTCATACGCTCCACATGCCAATCAAAACTGTCAAAAAATGTCACAGTACACTCTCATATGCTCCTCGTATGCTCTTCATAGGTTACGCATTCGCTCAAAAACACCCAAGAGGTCAGCAAAAGTCATGATACGTCGTCCCGCACAGTCTTTTCCCATTTTCGACGTCAGTTTTCAATACGCTCCCGCCATACGCCGTAATGTGACAGGGCCTTTATGATATTATCAATACATACATTTTTGCTAACGGATAGAGTTTCACACATAAACAAAGTTGTCCCAGCAGAATGAGGAATGCATATCGGTACATGACCCAAGCAAACAGGAGAGGGGTCAGTGTCAAAGATATCAACATATTGAATTTCATTAAGCAGTCCCATATTTAATTATTTACATACACAAGAAACACATTTCTGATTTAATGCTTCACACGCGACCTATTTAGATTAAACAAAGGCATGCGTGTAACTCGAAGCGTGCGATTGCAGACGGGAGGAGGGAGGATGGTGGGAGACAACCTGTTCTATTACTATCAAAGACAATGTACGCAAGTCGCGTCACTCAATCAATGCTTTCATATAGGAATTTCTTAAATAATTATGGAGTGGGGTCATGCCACGGCAAACAAGGTCCATTGTTGGTAGTAGTAGTACTTTTCTTACTCAGACATAATCACAAATTGTATTTAAGTATGGCACAGATTAAAGCGCCTAAAGCATGTCTGAACTTTACTATACCATTATATTGTTTTCTTTATTAATATTAGGAGATAATACACTATAGTTGTCATACACTGTCTTTGATGGTACAGCAGTCATGGTGGGTTATATGGAGGGAACCTGTCCACTTGGTTCAATGGTACAACAGTCAGGCTGGGCATGGGAACCTGTCCAATTACCTTGTTTGCTGGAGTTAACGGGGAAAACGCTGAGTGTCGCACGCGTCTTGTCTGTGTTACTATTTCAAACAAATTGATCTATGTGTGTATTCACAAGATATAGATTCCCCTCCCCCCCCCCCATCTCCATAGAGAACACGTCACTCAATGTCCACGGCTCATCATGTCAAGTTCGCCCAAGAAGGAGGGAGGGGATGGCGGGGAAGGGGGAGGGGGGTTAGCGGCCATTATGGGTGAAATCTGAGTGTCGCGCCGCTTTTATCCGCGTTCCGTGGGGCGGATTGGACGAGACGGAGTTGGGGGGGGGGGGGGTGATGGGGGTTGTTTATTTTATTCTCCCCCTTCCATCCGAGACTTGTCCTGAAGCCGACCGCCATGTTTATCTTCTGTTGTGTCTGCCCACCGCCAGGGGTGGGTCAGGTTGAATGAGTGTGGAGTATATATACAAAAAGAAGATGGCCGCCGGCGGTGTAGTCAGCGCATGCGCGACCGGTCGGGTGGCCCCCCGGGCCAAGCCGTAGGTACCCATAATGCATCAATATTAGCGGATGTGTCCTGTCAACATAGGGGACACACAAGGATAGGAAAACAGCACACAGACAGCATTGACGGGCTGCACAACGCCTGAGATCCACCCTCTCCTGGGGCTCACAGATGGACTGGTACGGGGCATGCTGGGTAAACACCGGCCAGGCCCGGCTGGGCGATATAGGGGGTGAAGGTTCACCCCCGCACCCGGCGCAAGAGTACCAATAAATAGAGCCCGAATTTACACTCCAAAGATACACAATACATTCGCATGCTTGTGCTTAGTTTGCTTTAAAATCGAGACTGTATTGAATGGACTATGTATGCCCAGTATATTCTCACCATGTAGAGTTCTAATAAATATACATATATATATATATATATATATATATATATACATATACAGTAAAACATCTCTAAGTTCTAATAAATATACATATACATAAACAGTTAAACCTCTCTAGGTCGATCGACCAAGGGACCGAATTTAACTGGTCCATTTAGGGAGGTGGTCAGTTTAGAGAGTTATCAGTACAATGGTATTGTATGGGCGATTGTTCGGGACCCAAATAAATCGATCGATATAGGGAAGTGGGTGGATCTGCGAAGGTGGTCGGTTAGACTTAGAGAGGTTTTACTATATATATATTAATCAGAGTGAAGTGACCAACCAGTACTGGGACAGGAACCACCTGCTGACCAGCTGCTTTTGCTTACCTGTCCCCACAAGCAATAGGTCTTCATGCCGCTCCAACTGCACACAATATAGACCTATTTCATATGTCATCAGCACAGGTATCTAGGTCAGGGGGCGCGCTGTTTGGCTGCAGAACGACACACTGTCACACTGCAAACTCAATGGCTATGAGCAATCTTCATAGAGAAAAAGTGAAATATCTCTAAGACCACACCACCTATACACAAACCGCCTGGAACACATATAGAAAACATGTTTAACAAACAGTTTATATAAATTGATATGGTTAGGGTTCTGCATTTCTATTAATTTTGAATAAAACTGATGTTTTGCAGTGCGCGTACCGGCAAACTGAATGCATTGTCAATGGCCGTGAGCAATCTTCATACAGAAAAAGTTAAATATCTCTAAAACCACACAACCTAGACACATACCCCTTGGAACACATATAGAAAACATGTTTAACAAAAAGATCATATTAAATTGATAAGGTTAGGGATCTGAATTTCTATTAATTTTGAATAAAATCGACTTGTTGCCCTGCGCGTATCGACATCCTCAATGAATTGTCAATGGCCGTGAGCAATCTTCATACAGAAAAAGTGTAATATCTCTCAAACTACACCAGCTAGAAACAAACCGATTGGCCACATAGATAAAACATATTCAACGAAAAGATTATCATAAATTTATATGGTTAGGGTTCTGCATTTCCATTAATTCAGAATAAAATTGACATGTTCTAGTGCACCGATCTGCAAACTCAATGGCAGTGTGCCATCGTTCTGCAGCCAAGGTGCGCGCGCATACACAATGTTTATAAACATTGAAAGGGGTCTATAAAACCTTCCAGAATCAGTACAGACCAATAGAAACTCATCTGATCTGCTTATATATTATAAATTATTAAAGATAAACATTTATGCATACACATAATTATATATATAAATATTTGATTACACATTTTTGTAAACACATATTCCGATTAATATATTTTCCACCCCTTCTATTGCAATCCCAGATGGGATGGCTGAATGAGTTGAGTACATGTGTTCCCATATTCGCAGATCGTGGGTACCTGTCTGAGTCAAACCAAGCAGTTAAGCATTGGTAGTATGGTACTGGTTGGTACCTAGACTGGCACTACGTAGCAACCACTCATAGCCCTAGACTGACAATACGTGAAAGAACACGGGAATGAGGAAGACCAATTGTTTACGATCTATATATATATATATATTTTACCTCGGTATGCCGCCTCTGGCTAGCCGCAGGCTAGGGAGAAGGAAGCACATCCGGGTCCAGCAATTAGCATAAGTAACTCACAACGGGAGGACGTTGGTGAGTTGCTCCACAGGATTTATCTACTACTACTGCTTTTATCCAAAAGTAAGTACTGTTTTCTTCGATAACTTTGTTTATCATGCTCTATAGCATCTTTTTATGAAAGTTCAGAACTTTCTTCAGTCCTGTTTGGACTTTGTACGTTTTTTAACTTACGGATAGAACATTGCGTGCCGCTGGCACAAACGAAACCGATACTGAGTTCTATCGACACCTGTTTTTCAGACAGGGAGAAATGGCAACCCGAGTTGCTCATTTCCTAAGAAAAGTCTCCCGGATCCTAATAGAGGATGATGTTGGGGATGCTTCTGGGTGTTTTTTATAAACACCCCTGACCGGTTTAAGGCGAACCTCCGAGTTTCGTAATATTTTCTCCAACTTGTTGGCGCTGTAGCCACAGGTGGGAGAAGTGTACGGAACAGAGAGAGGGGCCGATCTCACGATCGATGCCCTCCGTTTGGTTGGTTTCGTTACCACACACCTACGGCAAATTTAGCTTCACGCCTGTACTGACACGTTGCAAAACACGTTCTCTGTACCATGTTCCTCAACCCAGTTTACTGGCTTACACTTGTGTAGTTGAGATGATTCCGGGTTAGTAACGCTCTGTTTCGTTACAGTTCCCGATGGCCACTCGCCGGAATAAGCCGCCCGCTGCAGCCGTGGGCGTCCCTCCTACGGATTACGATTCGTCTCCACCGGCTACGGCTCCGCCGTCCCCACATCTTGGGGCTCATGCCTCGGATCAAGACAGTGATCAGGCCCCTCAACCAGTGGGGTGGGAGGCGAAAATGGCGGCGATGATGGAGGAGAAGATGTGCCAGTTCCAGGCGCAGACCTTTCCAGATCCTTCCCAAATCCCTGATGAGGATTGGGAAGACTTTTCTGAGGACGAAGAGGACACGGTTTCGGCACCTGAGGTTCCGAAACCGAAAGCGCGGGGCAAGAAACGCCGCCCAGTGAGCAGTTCTGGTGACGAGTTCACAAAGAAAGCGAACTCTAAGCGCTCCAAAAAGTCCAAAAAGAAGAAGAAGAAGAAGAAGGACTCCTCTTCAGACTCGTCGTCCGACTCTTCTTCCACCGAGTCGGATTCCGACACGGAACGAGCGGGAGTCTACGCCAAAATAGGCGTTAAAGCTGGCAAGAAGATTGTCAAAAAGAAAGCTCAGAAAGTGCGCACCACTACCATGATGCGCAAAACGGTGAATGGCCATTTCACTACGTTTAAACCGATCGAAGTCATCAACAAGTTGACTGAGCAGATTTCAGGAGTTAAGGGCATTCCTGCTTCGGTTTCCAAAGAGATGGATGCCGGCATTCATCTTTCCGACGAACGCCGTCGTTATGAAACTTCCCTCTGCCTGATCCATAAGGCAGTTTTGGGTGCCTTGACGTCTGTTATCCCTGTGGCTAACAGGATGCAGACAGAGAACAAGTTCTCGTCTTTGGCGCGGGTTATGGACCGGGGCATAGCTTTGTTAGCAGCCGCTAGTAACTACATGACCCATCGGAGATTTGAAAACGTTTTCAAATCGGTCACCACAGATGCCGGAAAAGAGGTTGCCCGCTCGAACAAGGTAACGGACCATGATGGTAAGGAATACACCGTGTATTCCGGACCTACCCCTATCAAGAGCAAACCGCTAGATAAATCCAAGATGTTTGGGGGTCAGCTAGCTTACCTGTACAAACAGGTAGAGGTCGACTACAAGAGTGCTAAAAACACTGAAGCAAAGAGTCGTCGCTTCCAAAACCCAGCAGGGTTCAGAAAGTCTAGGACGGATTTTCGATTCCGCAGAGGAGGAAGGCCGTTCAGGGGCGGACCGTCCTTCCAGTTCAACCAGCGAGGAAGGGGCCGAGGCGACAGGCCGGCCTCAAACTGGAACGACAACCGCGGCTACAAGAGGGATTTCGTTCCCAAGCCCCAGTTCCCGAAACAAGGGAACAAGTAGAGATTTCCACACAAACAGTGCAGCCTCCTGACCCTACAATGGTCACGGAGGAAACTCAAACTGAAGTAAGCCTTTTTCAAGCAGGGAATGTTTCTAATTGTTTACATCAATGGCAACAGTTAACCACTAATCCAGAGGTCCTGAGTATTGTTAAAGGCATTCACATCCCTTTCACACAAGTGCCTATACAAAAGAGAGCGCCTTTTCCGTATCAGTTTAATTCACTAGAAAAATCTCAGCTAGATCAGCAGGTTCTACTGTTTGAGTCTAAGGGCATTGTCAACAGAGTTGAACATACTGAAGGGGAATATATTTCCAATATCTTCTCTACTCCTAAACCTGATGGTTCAATCCGAATGATTTTAGATTTAACTCAGTTGAATGAAATCATTGAATACAAACATTTCAAAATGTTTTCTTTAGAAACAGCTCGTGATTTAATTACCCCAGGGTGTTGGCTAGCGAGTGTTGATTTAAGGGATGCGTACTACACCGTTCCTATTCACCAGACAGATCGGAAATACCTACGTTTTCTCTGGAATGGCCAACTTTTTGAATTTACATGTTTACCTAATGGTTTGGCCTGCGCACCGCGTCTGTTTACTAAGTTGTTGAAACCAATTTTTGCACACATGGCAAAATTGGGGCTTTGTATGTTTCCATACATAGATGATTCTTTTATTATGGGCCAATCTTTCACGCAATGTGAACTCGCTGTTAAAGATTTATGCATAATTTTCACCAATTGGGTTTCTTCATACATAACAAGAAATCAGTTTTTTCTCCTACTCAGGAGCTTAAGTGTCTCGGGTTCATTCTGAACACCACTGCTATGACCGTTTCGCTTACACGCCAAAAGAAAGATAAGCTTTACCGCACAGCGATACAGCTGTTAGACACTTCTAGGCCAAAGATTAGACAGGTCGCGGTCCTTATCGGGGTCATGGTTTCGTATAGTCCAGCTATTCTATACGGAGCGCCACACATAAAATCCCTCGAAATTGATAAAAATTTGGCGCTGGCCCGCGCAA